>JBBBDQ010000510.1:1070000-1117500 GCA_037127315.1 Ascarosepion bandense
TATATATATATATATATATATATATATATATATATATATTCAAAATAATACCTAAACTGACTCTGTAAGTATCTAAATCCTAAAATTCTACAAAGGTAAACTTTAAGAAAAACGAATAACCGACAGAATCTAATTCCGTTAACATCCGTCGCACTAAGGCGTTGGATAAGAGGGGGAAAAAAAGAAATCCGCAGAATAAAGACAAGACATACAATACTCCGCAGTAAAGAAAAAAAACCCAAACGGAACCAACCACAAAAAAAGAAGAAAAAGTGCTCGATACAAATACAAACAAATGCAAAAGTACAAATGAAAAGCAAAAGTAGAGCAAAGACAAAGGTGTTTGGATTTTTTTTTCCTTTACCCCCCCCCCCCCCCCGGTTAGTGGTCTGGTTCGTTAGTCTTGGTGGTGTCTATTTATTTGGATAATCTTTGGTTTGCCTTTGCCCTGACGAGCCGTTGTGTGAAACCGCGGTAGGTTTTGGCTATCTTGTGATTCTTCATGTGTATATATATATATATATATATATATATATATATATATATATATATATATAATTATTAGACCACACCAGTTTAGAAATAAAATGATGTATGTCTTACTACTTTTTGTATTTATTGCCAAGTGGATAATTCTAAATGAGAATAGAATGATTCTTTTGTAAATACTGCACACTAGCATGTGTATCAAATGAACTGTTCTGGTGTCCAGTTTTTGTGCTCTCTTCCCCATGCCAGACTATTCTTCTTATTTTCTGGCCAAAGGAAAGACTTCCTGGCTGCCTTGTAAAATTTTGAAAAGTAATAATTAATGATAACAAAAGAACTATTCTATTTTCATTTAGAATTACCCACTTGGCAAGTAATACTAAAAATAGTATAAAATATATCATTAAACAAAACTGGAGTTACCCAATAATTAGGGCCGGTAGTATATATATATATATATATATATATATATATATATGTGTGTGTGTGTGTGTGTGTGATACGCGTATCCATTAAAAATGATATTCAAACAATTAAATATAAATAAATGTGTCGGTTAATAACATTTCGTAAGGTATATCGTAATATATACAATTATATTTACTAATACAATTATTTCATTGAGAAATAAATTTTATTTTGTTGGAGTAGATTGACTAAACTATCGCCCGGTTCACACTCCACCCACGTCTACTGAACAGGTGAAGTGGCCCATCTCTTGTTCCCTGTTTAGGATGTGGTTTCCGGCTTTCTCTTTTCCATTCTTTTTACCCTTACGTAGCCCCCTGCGCATCAGTGGCGTTATCGCCTTGATTGGGGTGATATGATTAAAAAAAAACAAACAAAAAAAGCAATAATACTTAGATTTTATCAACGCATGTGCTCAAACTGTTGTCCATACCAGTTTGAACAACTTTGAAATCTACCTTCAGTCTTCGATAATTATTTGTGCGCATCTCCCTTTGTGTATTAATTTCTTGTAACGAATGGGTACTTTTACAAATCTTCGTCACTTCTTGGTGTTCGACTATAAAATTTATCTTTGAGTACTTTCCAAAAGTTTAAATTTATTGAATTTGATTCAGGTTAACGTTATGTCTAGTCAATTGGGCCATTTCGGCCAACCCATTTCTCAGAAAATGTTTTAAGATACTCCCGGCTACTCTTGAAGAATGTTGTGAGGCCCAATTTTGTTGGAAATACTCAAACCTATTGCTAGTACTCTCCACTTTTAGACCACTCTGTATATGTGCATATAACCTCAGAAAGAGAGAATGGGTGTTCAAATAACACGATGGTCAATTCGACAAAGAAGGAAGATATCTTATTGATAATATTTGCACGCATAGTGTTCGGATCTGAAATAATAAAACGGGTTGACCGAAGAATTATGAGTGGAGGTGCTCGAAAGCTGTTAATAGTTGCGATGCAACATTGTTATGAGTCACCTCTGGTTGACATTTTACGTTTGATTTTCAAATAGGGGAGCGTGAACGTTTGTTGGATTTTTTGGAGAATTAGTAACTCAATACATTCCTTTTATTAAATATTCAGTTTATTTTAACTCGCCATTTCTTCTTCTATTTGTCCTGTCCCTTTAGGACGTAGGGGATCATAGTTCTCCACGTCTCCCTATCCTTGGTGGCTCTTAGTATGTTTGCTCTTGTTACACCTCGCAACCCCCGTTCCGTCATTCACCTGATCAGGCCCTGTAAATATGTTATCCGCTACTTTCCTCTGTCTCCTTTTCATTCTATCTGGCCAGTCGGTATCAGGTTCTCCAGGCTCTCCTCCCTAATTGCGTGTCCAAGAGACCTCAGTTGTCTCTTCCTGATGCTCAGTATTAATTTCCTTTTCGTTGCCATTCTTTCCAACACCTCGTCGTTGCTTGCATGCTCAGTCCACGATATCCGCAGCATGCTTCTGTAGAACCACATTTCCGCTGCTTCAAGTTTTTCCTCATTTTCGATGATATTATCCAGCATTCACTGCCGTAGTGAAGAACTGACATCACATAGTAATCCAACACTCTTTTTATTGTTTCTAGGGTATTATATATGTCTAGGCATTTCATAACTAAATGTAATAAAATGTTTTAAGAAATTACAGTATATAAATTGTTCGGACAGTTATCCTATTCTTTTTTGTCATGTTTACGGCGTTGTACTCTTCGGCCTTTTTAGTTACTAGGAATTTTAAACCGAACTTTTTATTTTTATTACTGGAGTAGATAGTTCTCGTTCTATGTGTGATGCCAATTCCTGGTGTTATGTAGTTATCTCTCTTGAAATTAACTCTCTAAGTTATATGTTTACCACTGCTGTAGGCAGGTATTGAACTCACAACTTTTTGAGTCAATTCAATGGAACATACAAACGTCTATATCAACAGGACCATGTGACCATGACAATCTAAATAAAAGGTTTCGTTCAAAATTCTAAGGACTTTAGAAAGCCAGAGAGTACAGCGGCCGAAATGTTGCAAACGTTGCGATAAAGATGAGGACAACAGTACGAAAAATGTAAATAGCGTAAATACTACCTCATCTCTGATGTATAGAAAAATATTATGAAATTATTTTTAAAAGACATTCACCCATTTTTCAAAGCATTATTCCGTCCACAAATGCACATATAAGAATGAGGAAATTCAATCTTTGTAAAAAAAAAATTCGAATTCGACTCCATATAAATTCTTTTCTTCCATATCATGTGTTTGGTATTATCCTCCGGTTTCTTGCTTCCATGACACCTACGATCTTCGAATGATTTAATATGCTACTTACAAGGCGGAGAAAATAAATCAAATACCTGGGAAGTGTACTGACAGAGGATGGAAAATGTGATACAGAGATCCAAAGACGCATTGGCATGGGCAAAGACGCATTTCAGAAGCTAACCAGAGTGCTGAAAGACAGGAAAATCTCATTAGAAACAAAGAAAAGACTGCTGGATTGCGATGTGATATCTGTCCTTCTGTATCGAAGAGAGTGTTTGACGATCCAATCAAGGATGAAGGAGAGGCTTGAGGCAGCAGAAATGTGCTTTTACATAAGGATGCTGAGGATACCATGAACGGAGCACGTGTCCAACGATGAGGTGTTTGAAAGGATGCAAACGAGAAGAAAAATCATATTTAATATCAGGAAGAAACAAATGATGTTCTTGGGACACGTAATGTGGAAGAAGGACCTGGAAATTTTAATACTCACAGGTCAGGTAAAGAGAAAGAGGAAAGCAGCGCGAGACCTACTTGGTATACCTGAGCAAATGGATGGCGGAGCGGGGTTTTGGGAGAGATAGCAAGAGGAAAACTATTGAGAGCCACAAGAGACAGGGCCAAGTGGAAGCCCATGATCGCCTACCTCCTGAAAAGACACGGCACATGAAGAAGAATATATAGCGATTGATAGGTAGATATGAACAGACCTGATATAGATAGATTAATAAATGGATATGAAGGTTGTGATAGATATGTTCAAGTTACTAAATAATAGATATGATAGAAATCTATAAACACATAAAGGGTTGATTGAGAAAGATGTAACACATGGGATATGGATGAAGCTAGGTAGATATATGTATACATACAATGGATTATGTTTCATCTCTAAAAATGAAAAGATACATGAAACGACTGATTGATACAGCGATAGACAAATATATCGATACGTACGCATGTTTACACGGTGATATAGATAGATAGATAGATAGATAGATAGATAGATAGATAGATAGATATGAATAGATATTGTGCAACTGATAGATAGATAGATAGATAGATAGATAGATAGATAGATAGATAGATAGATCGGAACAAACGGAGATAGATAGATAGATAGATAGATAGATAGATAGATAGATAGATAGATATGAATAGATTTTGGGTAACTGATAGATAGATAGATAGATAGATAGATAGATAGATAGATAGGAACAAACGGAGGTTGATAGATAGATAGATAGATAGATAGATAGATAGATATTGTGTAACTGATAGATAGATAGATAGATAGATAGATAGATAGATAGATATTGTGTAACTGATAGATAGATAGATAGATAGATAGATAGATAGTACTCACAGGCCGTACAGAGTAAAGGAGAGAAGGGGGAAAACAGCGCTAGAATTACTTGTTAGGTCTGAGCAAATGGATGGCGGCGCGGATCTTAGAAGACATACCAAGCGAAAAAATATTGAGAGCTACAAGAGACAGGGCCAAGTGGAAGTCCATGATCCCTTACGTAGTGAAGGAACACGGCACATGAAGAAGAAAATTAACGTCAATGGCCATATCACGTTTCTGAGAGCTCTTTTTTATTGGCCTTTCTACCATCTATATTTTCATTTTCTTTTGCTCACAGTAACCCCTTGCGTCTTTGTTGATGTGGAATGATTCTGGAAAATTTCTTTCTATCTATTGCTCGTCGGCACCTCGATATATTGTGTAGGGTTATGTACGAAATACTTGTAGCACCCGATCATCGCCAAAAACTTATAATAAAATGATTAAAAACCTTCGGTAAGAAAGCTGGAATTTGAACTCCAATCGATGATTTTATATAGCCTATGTTCTTATGCATTTTTTTCTTCAAAGAAATATACAAATATTTCACGTCACCCCTCCAAGATGTATATAAAAGGGGGTTTGATGGATTGCTTACCGTTGAAATGAAAAGATATCAATAAAAGGCAATCTTGTCATCAGTTCGCTGCAAGAAAATGCATTCTTGGAAAGCTATGCGTGTACACACCTTGGCCCACCCGCACGGTTGACACTGTCAAAAATATTACAGCGTCCTCAATACACATAAGCATTTTCTTTCTCACAACTAAAATATTTTTTGTTTTATTTATGATTTCAAATTGTCAGTGACAGTTTTCTTGAACATAAACAAAAAAAAAGGTTAGCTTGACATTGAAAATCCAAACGCTCGATATTTGTGTACACTTAATACGTTGCAATTTTTTTATAAGCGAAAACTTACCCTTTTTCAAATATGTGAGTATATATATATATATATATATATATATAAATATATATATGTATATATTTATATATATATATATATATATATATATATTGTATCGAGGCAGCAAATAATTTTCTAAACATATACTGTTAAATATAAGAGACAATGGATGTCTAATATTTTTAATCATGAGCCGTTCTAAACGTCGTATTTTGGCTTTAATTTCAGTTGAAAATAAAGAAAACATTCTCCAACATTTGGATAATTTTTTATTAATTTGCTTCTAAGCTTTCGGCTCACAACCAACACTGAATAAAATCACCTTTAAATCCGGACATAACATGTTACATTGCATTTGAATACCTGGTTCTGTTGTCATTTCGCGCTATCACGCGGTGTGACGTCAGAAAACCGCATTGCAAATTTGAGAACAGCATTTGTTATTTTTGGTAACGATTGCCGCTGCCTAGCGGAGTTTTATGTCAACACAAAATAAATTCGTCGGTGATGGTGGATGTTATTGTATTACAGTCTAAATAACCTCTCTGAAGATGGCTCATGTGAGCCGAAAGCTTAGAAGCAAATTAATAAAAAATATCCAAATGTTGGAGAATTTTTGTCTTTATTTTCAACTGAAATTAAAGCCAAAATACGACGTTTAGAACGGCCCATGATTAAACATAAAAGACATTCATTGTCTCTTATATATACAGTATATATTTAGAAAAAGGAAATATTATACATATATTTTTTCTAAACATATATATATATATATATATATATATATATATATATATATATATATATATATATATAATTGTTTTTCTTTCATCTGTTCACACAATTAACCCAATATAAATTGATATCGAATAAATTTGTGTCTTTTTTTCTAAAATAATACTGGAAATCTTTTATCAGTAATTTATAATTGATCTGTACAAAACGATATACTGAACACTCTTGCATTCTGTTTAAAGAAATTACGCTTTCCGATCTGGAAAATATTTACACGTAAAAACTAAGAGCTGATAAAACCTCTTTTTTTTTGTGAATCTCTTCGTAGCAGACGATAGAATCAAGCTTTCTCCTGCAAAGGATAGCGAAGTTTCGAATCCAGGCGGTGGCTGCATTTTCTGTAATAAGATTTCTAGAATTAAACATTAGGCTGGAACTGTCAAATTTTACTAATATAAATGTATGTATGCGAATATATATAAGTATCTCAGAAGTTAAACGTTTAGGGAGACGAGGCACTACCAATTTCTTTTTTAATTTTAAATCGTGAAAATAAAAAACAAACGAGAAAATCAAAAACAACCACGGCTGATACGCTGAATTAAAAATAGAAAATATATATATATATATGCTAGCAGTATAGCCCGGCGGTGCTCGGGTTTAATGAAAGCTTTAAAACTAATCCATGGTCCTGAAGCTCAGACTCTTTGGACGTTGGCACGAAAGACTAAAAAGCTCTGATACAACGAAACAGATCTGTCGGCGGACGACTATATATATATATACATGTGTGTGTGTGTGTGTGTGTGTGTGTGTGTGTGTGTATGTGTATATACTAGTAGATGTATGCATGTGCGTATATATTTGCCACAGGTGGGTATCTATGTATTTGTGTGTGTTTATGTCCATGTCCTTTCTTTGAATAACTGAATCTAATTCTTTGTTAAAGTTATACTTAACAATTCGTAGTCTCTAACAAGTATTCATAATATGTATATATATATATTGAAAATAATTTTTAGTTTTTAATCTAAAGGGAAACTAATAGTCGGTTAGTGATACCAATCCCTATTTTAATCAAACATTAACATTAATGCCACAATAATTTTTGGGAGTATGTTCTTAAGTTTCTAAAATAAGAAAATACTTAAATTTTGATTGGTCACCACAGACTATGTAACAATGTCTCCCTGATTGACGATGTTTGTCTGCTTTTAACAGTTTTAAAACACTTCAATTTGAAATCAGCACCATCACTTGATAAGATACAAGTAGTGCCAAAACAATAGCTACTTTTGTAGTAATATTATAACATATTTATGTTATAAAATCTAAAATAATATTATATATTTAAACTTATTCAAAAATGGAACTTTGTGTGTGTGTGTGTGTGTGTGTGTGTGTGTGTGTGTGTGTGTGTGTGTGTCCGTTACCTATAGACTCCAAAACGGCTGAACAAATTTTCTTGAAAATTTACACAGTTGTATTATAAGCGTCTGCGAGTGTTCTTAGCTAGGTTTGTGTCGAGTTACCACCGATAAATATCGAACATCGATAATCGAAAAAATCGAGTTATAGAAGGAGAGGTCCGATTTTAATCAAATCTGATACACTCATAGACAAAGGCATAAGAAACGATATTCAGATCTTTCAATGTTGCAGTTCTTACAATAGTGCAGAAAATCGATAATATATATATATATATATATATATATATATATATATATATATATATAAGGCAAGATGTTTGTGTGTGTGTCTTTTTCAGCCCTTTTATTGTAGTTTTTGCTTCGGGTTTGGCTCTAAGTAGGTATAATTGTAGTTCGTAGTCTCAGCCATGATACAAATTTACTCAGAGGACATATTTAGCCTTCAAAAATTCAGTTTACGACGAAAAAATCTTATTTCTTACCAGGAAATCAAAATTTGACTTACATCCATTCATTTTCTTTCAGTTTACGTTTCGCCTTAAGGAGAAACAACTATTGCTTTTTAGTCTTTCCTGCCAACGTTCAAAGAGTCTGAGCTCCAGGACCATGGATTAGTTTTAAAGCTTTCATTACACCCGAGCAACGCCGAGCTATACTGGTAGTCTACTTATAGACAAATATAGGCATAAATACACAGAGAAAAATAAGAGCACTCACACAGAAGCATATGCAAATATATATACGTTCATATCCAAGAATATATATATATATATATATATATATATATATATATATATATATATAAATGTAAACTTATCGTTATACTTGTTTCGAAAAACCCTCCGAGCACATACGCGGAAGGAAAAAATGTTGATAAAAAAAGAACGAGCCAAGCACTTGAACATTAGTCAAAGTACGCAGCCCAAAGAAAAAAACCCGAGACGAGTAGCCTAAAACAAAAAGCGCTCAATACGCAAGCAGAGCAAGCAAAGTAAATAACTTAGCTAGAGGGTTTCAACAAATTGGATCTTCTTTCCCTGAAGATCCAATCTGGTGAAACCTTGATAGGTTCGTTGGCTCTCTATGTTAGTTATTTACTATATATATATATATATATATGTGTGTTGGGTATTTATCCATTTGTCATTTATAGCAACATTCCTGTCAAAATTCACAATATAAAAGAATAACAATCGATAATACAAATATTCTACACCAAGAAAACAAAAAAAGCAAACTGCAGATTCTCGAGGCAAACACTTAAGCCGTTTGTTAAAAGAATCAGCTATGAATATTGTAGTAATGTTTTAAAATGTTTGTAAAAATAACAGTTTTTTCATGCGTTAACATGTGCATGACTATGACATTACAACATATAAAAAAATGAATTTTGGATAATTTTCACGTTCTATTGAATAGTTTGTCCGCCGTTGTTTTTGAATCAAGAAAAAATGTACAGTAATTTTTAGCAACACCCTTTTCCGGTTACATTTGTTACCATAACTCACACCCCTGAAGATGACTTCGAAAAGAGGTTGAAAGTCCTTGGGTACCTTAGGAAATGAATAAAAATAACATCTGTCAAATTTACAGCTTATTTCGTACAACTTTTGATTGTAATACGTGAAAGATTATGCGTTAGTATGAACAGATTTTATTAAAAATAAGGAAACATATTGTTTGCTATTTATTTAATTTAACACACACACACACACACACACACACACACACATATATATATATATATATATATATATATATATATATATATACAGTACTGTGCAAAAGTATTAGGACAGGGGTGATTTTCATAAAGACCTCACTGAAATTGAAATTCCGAGTAAAAATCCAAATCTTTGTAAGAATTATTTAACTAAAAATGAAGAGGAAGGAAGGCTTCAGAATTTGAATTGGCCCCCACAAAGCCCTGATCTCAATCCTATTAAACATCTATGGGATATGTTGGATAAAAAAATAGATAAATTTAATGTTACTTCGCAAGACACACATTGGGAACAAATACAAGATGCTTGGCAGGAGATGCCATTGGATACATTGAAGAAGCTTCTGATGTCAATGCCTGACAGAATGAAGGCTGTGATCAAAGCAAAAGGCTATTGTACTAAATATTAAATATATTTTGTAACAAGTATGTTTTCTTTTTAAAGCATTTGTTGAGCAAATAAAATAATATTACTTTAATTAAATTGTTTACTTTCTGTCATTATGCCTCATAAAAGATAAAATAGTTCTTGTCCTAATACTTTATGACAGTACTGTGTGTGTATATATATATATATATATATATATATACTGACATACAAACATATATACACAAATACACACACACACACACACACACACACACACACACATATATATATATATATATATATACATGCATGTACATGTAAAGCAACATATCAATACGCCGACTAGTACATATACTCACATGCACACCTACATACATGCCTTTAAAGTTTTGTTTCCATATTTAATTAATGAAGAATAAACCCCAGATTTTGAAATGCATTTCTGATTCCAGAGTTTTACATAAATTAGAAAAACTTCTTATTAAATCTGTGGTCAAATTAAACTATTTCTCAAAAGTTCTGCCTCAGTGTCAAGTAATGGTTTATTAATCCTTATAATTTTAAATATATTTTTTAATTTCTGATATAGGTAGGTTGATTATTGTTCTTGTTTGAAGACAGGCTTTGTAATGATAAGGATCTATATTGATATATGGATCCTAAATTTAGAATGGTCAGATTTGAAATGAGATTCAAAGATTTTTTTTTCAAACCAGGACATTTATTCTGTGCTGATTTTTCTCGCACTTCCCGCCTCTGGAATTCCATTCTGTTTTAATGCTTCCCCGACAGCTACGATCTACAAGAATTTAAATGTAAAGTCATAGTCAACTCTTATTTCACTAACTTGCATCTTCTCTCTCTCTCTCTCTCTCTCTCTCTCTCTCTTATGCTCTTTTCTCCGTCTACTCCACTCTCATCAGTGGTCTCATTCTTCTCTTACCCACTTCCTGACACCCCTATAACCTGTCACTCATTCTCGTAACTTTCCTCTTATGAAACCTTTGGCAAAACAGTGGTAGTAATCTGCCTTGCTTGGGACGATATGGTTATGAAAAAAATCTTCATAAATTATTCTGAGTCGTTAGAAACATTTCAACAGAAAATAGCACTGCTTTCTCGATTAATGAATATTTTTTATAAGGTCAGTCAGTTAACTCCCATTCATGATACAATTTTAGCCGATCTTGGCACGAAATAAACATGATTGATTGAGCAGGATATTTACCAGCAGTACATTGCATTACAGTCTACGGTAGACTGGTTGCCAATAAAAGCTAAGTAAAACCATCTCTCCTGCTATTTAACCCATAGTTGGGGGAAGAAACGACAGTTTAATGCTTTTCCAAAGGATATTTGCGCGTAAGTAAATGCAACGAATTCAATATGAATTCGAACTTAGCTCTCCGATTTCTCATCCTGACCCGATATTCACTGCACCACAACGCATATCCCCTTATAACATAACGGATATTAAGATCAGTACAATTACCAACACGTCTGTCTAATTAACTCTTACGTTGACACGTTTTTCTTTATTTTCATTTTTTGGCATACACTACAATATAATCGATTTCTTATTGCAAAGATTTTCAGCGATATATTTGTGTTTTCGGTATTTTCAAACCGGATCACAAGACAAACCCTAGGAGTCGGTAAAGGGGTGACAGGGAGACGATTATGTTCTTCTTCTTCTATGTGCCCTGTCCCTTCAGGACGTAGGCGATCATGGTTCTCCACGTCTCTCCATCCCTTGTGGCTCTTAGTATGTTTGCTCCTGTTGCTCCTGGCAACCCCCGTTCCGTCATCCACCTGATCAGGCCCTGCAAATATGTTATCCGCTGCTTTCCTCTGTCTCTCCTTCCTTCTATCTGACCAGTCAGTATCAGGTTCTCCAGGCTCTCCTTCCTCATTACATGTCCCAGAAACTTCAATTGTCTCTTCCTGATGCTCAGCATCAATTTCCTGTTTGTTGCCATTCTTTCCAACACTTCATCGTTGCTTGCATGCTCAGTCCACGATATCCGTAGCATCCTTCTGTAGAACCACATTTCTGCCGCTTCCAGTTTTGTCCTCATTTTCGATGATATTGTCCAGCATTCACTGCCGTATTGAAGAACTGGCATCACGTAGCAATCTAGCACTCTTTTCTTCGTTTACTGAACTCAAAGCGAAACTCAATGGTAGACCAATCTTGAAAAAGTTATTTCAAGCCGCGGACGAAAACTGGTCTTGAAGGATGTGAAAAAGACTTCTACTATATAGGTGTCTTTTTCACATCCTTCAAGACCAGTAGGAGTTTTTTATGCAATAATATGGTTATTATTTCAAAAAGATAAGAATCTGGCACAGTCATGGCGGAAGTGATTATTCTTGCTCTTCAGGAAAGATTTTTAAAGTTTTAAACAAAAAAAAAAAAGCAAATATGTTGCATCCCCAGTCGTATCTTGAAATAAGCGAATAGTTTATATGAATATTCACAAAAAAAAACACTTCTTTCTTTCATTACGTCCTGAAAATATCAACTTTCTATAATTCAAAATTATGTGTAACTGCCCTGTTTTCTATATTTCTTTAAAATGAAACATTGCCCACTCGACCTGCCTATGTTATTCTCAATACTGATCAGAGAGCAACCCATCTGGTATTTCAGATCGACAATCAGGAATTGTAAATTCTTCCTGAAACTAGATTTGGTAAATGAGAGCTGACAGCAGTACCTCCAAGGTACGACCGTCACTTCTAACAATTCTCTCCCGAATAGAGCTCCAACAATTACTTTAAATGCAGTTTATTGTCAAGTACGCAGCAGAGATTCCACCAAATTCCAGACGACATTAACAGAAAGCTACTCTTTTTATTCTTCTCTCAGAAACAAAGTTTTGCTTTGTGATTCGAGTAAAAATATACCATTTGATGGACGGATAACCCTTGACATTTTTAACCAATGAAAAGATTACAGATTGTCTACATAAACTGGATACTCTGTTCGCTTTGAGCCTCTCGACGTCAGCTAAAAATATCCGCTATGCTGAATTGAAGATCTAACTAAATACGAACGGAAGGGAAAAACAGGTGTAAGAGCTATAGATTGGTTAGTCGTTTATCCATGTATAGCCATTCTTAGTAGAAAAAACAAACGGAAGAAAAGAGAGTGTCGGGAATGCAGAAAGGTTTTCAATGATGCAATGTATTTGATCTCAAAAACAAACAAGCGTATAGTTCGTAAATAAATGGACCGAAGAGGTCTCCACAGTATACTTGCTATAAAACGGACGATATATTACAATATATTACAATGCATATTGTGAGACTATTTAACAATGAAGGACTGATGGTGTGTGGACCCCAGTATAGTGAAGGAAAAGAAATGTATAATCTCTGAATGGTGAACCTATTAAAGCGGACAACAATGTCCGGGATTTTATTAATTAACATAAACTTCCGGTATTAAATATACCTCTATTTTTATTCTTAACCGTTATAATTTAACGGTTACCAAGAAAAATATCCGATTTATACATAGCGTAAGTGCAATAAGTCTGTAAAGTGAAATCGCGATCCGAGTTCAAAATTCGACTGATTACATTGCGTTTTTTTTTCCCAGAAATAAACTTACAAAAGGTACGAGTCCGTCGGTTTCCCATCGAACTATGAGTTAAACATCTGTGTAATCTACCTTTGTATCCTTGGGTGGTAACCATTGTAAGAGATGAACGGCTATATAATCAAAACCTCATCCTATGGGTTATTCTACTGAAACCGCATAAAACCTTTCTTACACTGAAAATCCCAGCAGTGACACTTATTCTGACGAGGTAAAAACGCCTCTTCACAACTTCCTATTTTTATTTTTTTTAACTCTGCGCAATATCCGTCTTGTTTGTGCCCGTTTTACTTTCACTAACACAATCGAGTTACACGAGCTCTTTACGATGTCTTTGTTTCTCTTACTATCTAACAATCTGTTCAGTAAGTGTTATTTTCCAAACCCTTTTTAAACTGTTTCATTCAGATGTTAAGGATGAGTGCCCTTCTTAGATGTTAAGGATGGGTGCCCTTCTTTCTCAATTCTCCTTAAAACCTCTTCCTTGTTTATGTGTTTCAAAAATAGAATTCTCAGTTGCCTTCTGTAGAAAAACAATTTTTATTGCCTATCTCATGTGAGGAATTAGGATCTCGCCGTCTCATTTTATAATGTCTGTTATACTGTTGTATAATATCTTGGTCGGTGTAGAATTTTGCCAGGTGAGTGTTATTTGATATTTTGATATGTCGCTCGCTGTGTGCAGAGTGTAACAGGTGCAGGCTGAGTTATTCTTTAAAGGGTTATTTTCGAGGAAATTTTTATCTTTTAGTTTAAGAAATCTATGTCCCAGTTTAAAGTTAAGTGATTAAAAGGAGGGTTATACCATGTGAATTTCCTGTTTCTACTTTTTCTTTTTGGGCTCCTAAATTTTTCCACAAAGTTAATTTTGGAGAATTAATTGCCTCTGTTGCAATTTATGATAAAAGTCTCAGAGACAGCGGCTATCAATCCTCCAAGATTAACTTTGTAGAAAAATTTAGGAACCCAAAAATAAAACAAATAGAAACAGGAAAATCATATTGTATAAAAATCTATTTAATCCGTTTGGTTTAAAACTGGGACATAAACTTTTTAAACTAATAGATAAACAATAACCCTCTAAGTGAACATTTTTAATAGGAATACAATAAAACTGAGTTAAATTACATAAGAATAAAATATTAAAAGCATACAACAAAATTAACTCCAACACTCATGCCAGTGTGCCCCATAATAATAACCTTTTTAAACTGTAGGAACCGAAACCGATGCCCCATACCTAATAAATGCTTAACAAAATCCCTGGTATATATGTGTTCGATTTCATCCATGGAAAATACTAAGGATGCTAAAATTTTTTTTTAAAAGCGCTTTTTCGAATACCTCTCATCCTTCAATAACAAGGACAAACAAAATATGACATCACTTTCTAAGTGTTTTTGGAAGTTAAAAAACGAAAATAAATCACCTAAAGTTAAATGGAAAATCCTTAAACAGGCCAGAAAATCTAAATTGTTAAAGGAACCATGTTTCCTTTGTCTTCAAGAAAAAATAGAAATCATTAAATATATGAGTAGCAACATACTATTAAACCAGAGGCATGAAACCACAGTAAACTGCAAACATATTAAAGAACTAACCTTACAATCATGCTAGAAACTACAAAAGTCAAAGTTAGGATCCTTAGAAACGATAAACGTTTATAATATTAACAACACACTTACCAGCTTTGACCTGTTGATAAAATTTCTATAAAAAAAGTAAAAGGGAAAGAGAGATGTTAAGAAAAGATTTAGTTTCATCACCAACAGCTTCAACATCAAATGTTCAGGCTAATGTTCTTCCCCCTCCTACTCATCCTCCAAGTGAAAAACCAGAAGAAGAATATTTGCAGCCAAGGAGACATTCAAAAAGCCCTTATAATTTCCAAGTTATGCTTTCAAGTTACTTAGGTGGGGGCATATCTTCTAATCTTAAAGCTACCCTTGTCAATGCTTTGCTCTTAGATTTGAAGGCTATAGGCCTTCTTATACCAAATATTAATATGAAAAATATTATAGATAAATGCAAAGTTGATAGGGCAAAGTCTCAAGAGAAAACAACTGTCCAACAAAAACATGATGAAAGTGTGGAAAACATTATATGTATTGCAGTTGATGGGAGAACGAATAAGGACACATTGCTGTATGAGGAAATTGTGGAGGAAAATGAACAGAAAACTATGAAAAAACTAAGGAACCAGAACGCCATTTAACTTTTACAAAAGAGGCACCACATAAAAGTCAATATCTGATACATAGAGTTCTCCCTAATAGTGGTGCAACAGGAGTTGTTCGTGCAGAGCAAGTAGTGGATGTTTTGCATGAATTCAACAGTGAGAACACTATCAAGGTTATCCTTGTTGACAACACTAATGCCAACACAGGCTGTGAAGGTGAAATGGTTGCAGTTTTAGAAAAACAACCTCATGCAATTGTTGCTGTTTGCACCATAATGAACTACCTTTCAGAGCTCTTTTGAAAAACATAGATGGTTGCACAAAAGGCCCTACAGCATTCAGTGTTCCTCTGCAGAAATTATGCTCAAATGATTTATCACAAATATCATTTTCCACTATTAGCAGTCCTCTGCATTCAATTTTGAAAATTGGTGAAATATATGATCTTAGTTATGACCAAAGACTCCTGTATGAATACACAGTGGATATTTCTAGAGGGAAGGTTGACTCTAGATATGCCTCCTGGAAAATTGGTCCTTTAAACCAGGCAAGGTGGTTAACTTTGGCCATCAGGCTTATCCGTTTATTGAGTCGTGGCACATACCCACAAAAGCTCACAACAAAACATCACAGTTTAATAAGTTTTATTGTAAATGTGTATGCCACTTAAAAGAAATAATAAGTTCCACAATCAGCAAGTGCACATTTTTAATATGATCCAGAAGATCAAGAAACAGCCTCATGAAATCCAACAAATCACTTTAAGAAATATACAAGGAAGTACATTTTGTTTACTGTCTGAAAACCTATACTACATAGTCAAATCTGATGAAGTTGAAGTAAGAGAAGAAGCCTTAAAAAGAGTTTTATCCATTAGGTAATTAAATATTTATTTATATATCAATGACTCAATTATTTATTGCAATTTATAGAATCATTTTAAAGATTTTATCTAATTTCACCATAATTATTATAGTAGAGACTGGAAGTTTTTAAATGAATCAATAAATAATTTTTTATATTCTTTCAGAAAAGGTTAAAAAGAATACCAACCATTAATTTTAATGCCACACACTGGACACAATTGATAGATTTATCGTTGTGGCATTTTTGAACCACCAATGACGGAAGGTTTTTCTGAATCTGAACTTCAGGAATCATTGTTAAATGGAATCAAGCTTGACTTGCCAAATTTGCCCTCACTTTTCCAAGGCATTGAATGGGTAGTCAAGTTAACAACAGAAGCTTTGCAAACTGTACAGGGTTTTGAAGAAAGGCATCAACATATTACAGCCAAACTTTTGAGTCAGAAATTGAGAACAGAATTTTTGTATAAGGGCTCTTATATGGAGCAATTTGACTCTATATATTAAGCACTATTAAAATAGTGTTTGTTTTTCCTTATTTGTTGTTTGTTTGTTATATTTTCACTTATAACAGAAAAAATCATATAAGGTATTCAAATATCACTGCTTAATTCATAATGTTTTTTAAAGCAGATACTGAAAATTGGGGGGTACAGATTTTCAATTTGAAGATTAGTCATCATTTCTTTAATTAATATCATTTTTATAAAATAAAATGACATACCTTGATTTAAATACTAAAATTATTTGGTTTTCTCACTAATATTCAAGCCAAATCTTGCGAAAACGAGGAATTTTCAGTATATTTTTTTGTCTGCGATCTTTGATGCCAAACGCTCAAAAAACCGTTGAAGTATTTGATCTAATATTTTGTATCAGTACTTAATAGGTCCATGCACAACTTTCGGCAAGTGTGATTTTTTAATATTTAAAAAAAGTGAAAAATCAACCTACCCTAATATATATATATATATATATATATATATTCGTTTTTTTATATATTTTTTATTACAGGTTTATTCTCCAGTTCAACCTGGATGTGGTTATACTTCAAAGAGTTTTTCCCATGAGAACTCTCTCTCTCTCTCTCTCTCTCTCTCTCTCTCTCTCTCTCTCTCTCTCATATCTATCCTCGTGGCTATCTTCATGTTAGATATTTTGTATGGGGTCACAGTTTCTCTTTCGGCACAATCTGCTTCGGATTTATATTTCTGATTTTTATTTCCATCAGTCCAAACAATTTCAGTTGCTTCTAAAATTTGGGAACATTTTCAATATATTAGGTTGTTTTATTCATGATTTCACATGGCTAAGCCTGACACCTTGTCCATTTTAGCTGCTTTATTCCCAAACAGAACTGATGTTCACTTCAGTCGGCGAGAATTCTCTCAGCACTCTCTCTCCCTTTCTTATGTCGTATCTCGCTCATTATACTAACTGCCCTTGCATTTGACTGTATTATGTCTGTTAACTCTTTCTACAACACCACAGACAGCTACAGTCCGGTCATGATAAAATAGAACCCGCCCATATAATCCCACACCCGGATGTCACTATATTCCGGTCATTTATCACTTGTTCCCGAACATTCTTATTAATCAGTAGACTATATATTTGTCTTACTTTTACATCACATCACGATTTTAATGTCATGAATCAGGTCAGAAAATAAGAATGATTTACAGCTCACTTGGTTTCCTGTGTATGCTAAACATTTTATCAGGGATGTATTGTTTCATAAAATATTCTAATTCGGTTTATATATTGTGCGCGGACAGCGGAAAATCCTTTGGTTTGATCTGCTTCCCAAAATCTGAAAAAATAGAAAACATGAGAATTTTCATTATTTACATTCTTTTATATTCGATCTATTGCCTTCAAGTTTTTGTTGTTCTAAAAGCGTTTTGGCTGCTGTATGCGACGGACATCCGCAGGTATTTTTCGATCTGGTTAAACTAGAGACAAAACTTAACTGAACCCCCGTTTTTTAAAATCATTTCACCCCAAGTAAGGCATCCCACTGCCACTATTGCGCAGGAGGTTACATAGGGGAAGGTGGTCAGAAAAAGTGGTGAGATATAGGAAATGTCAGAAGGAGGGTGATAGACGGGTAAGGATACCGAGGATGAGGGTTTGGTAGATGGGAAGAGTGTTTGAGAGAATGGATGCGAGTTAGTGTGTTAGGAGGTGTCTCTTGACCTTACATTTAAACTCCTGGAGATTGTAGCCGTCGGGGAAGCAAGTATATGGAAGGGAATTCCACAGGCGGGAAGTGCGAGAAAAGAAGCTATCGGAGTAGAAATTGAGGTTATATTTTATCGGTTTAAGTGTAAAAGGGTGGGAACTAGTTGCTAATCTAGTATCTCGTGCAAATTCGTACCTAGTGGGCACCAATGATCTAAGTCCATCGGAGCAGAAGCCGTGAAAGTATTTATAGAAGAGGCACAGGGAAGCATTTACTTAACCTCCGATGTTAGTCTGTTTTCGTTCGATTGTCCATATCTAGGAATATCTCGTCTAGTTCTTATTCCTAAGACAGCTGCGTTATTGCTTGCCGGTTTACACTGAATCTAAGTATACAATTCATAGCCCATGCGCTGAATTGCTAATTATCATGTCACCAAATTCATGAATCAAAGTTTTAATCCGCTAATCTATTTTTTCGGAAGTGAGGTTGTTAGCTCACGTAACCCTAAAATAATGACATAATAAAGATTCCAGATTGATATACGCCTGATGAAGGCCGGAAGAAACAACTCTCGAAATATTAATAGCAAAAGCAGACGAGGGTAATCATCCGAATATCAGTCAATTAATATACATACATTACACACGCTTAGGAGATCATGTATCTTTCGATCCATGGTGGGTTGACAGAAGTTTCTACCGCAGCCGGATGATATTTCATTCTGAGGGAGACTGGTTGAAAAACCAAGGCTACAGAACTCAATTTGAAATTTACTATATAACGTATAGCTGGAAACAAAAGATAAGGATTCATGCTTTTCCCAAGGGTATTTGCGCGTAAATGAATGCAACGAATTGACTTGAATTTCGAAATCAACTCATCGATTTCTGATTCCAAGCTGATATCCATTGCACTACAAAGTACAGACTAAAAGTGAGCTAAGTGCCATACGTGATACACGCTTGCGAGATCATGTCTCTTTGGATCCATAGCTGACTAGGCAGAATATTTTTCCGCAATAGTTTGCCATTTCCTTCTGCGGTAGGCTGCTTGCCAACAAAGGTTATAGAACCCAATATGTTTTGCTATTTAACTCATAGCTATTCAAACAATAATATAGAAACCCAATTTATTCTGTTATTCAGCATGGAAAGAGATTTGATGGAGTCATACCTTTACCCAGGGTATTTGTGCGTAAGTGAATGCAATTAATTCAACTTCGATTCAAACCGAATCTTCTTCTTCTATGTGCCCTGTCCCTTCAGGACATAGGCGATCATGGCTTTCTATGTCTTCTTATCCCTGTTGGCTGTAAGCAAAGTTTCTCCTGTTACACCACACAACCCTCGTTCTGACATCCACCAAATCAAGTCCTTAAAATATGTTATTTGTTATATGTCTTTTTTCTTTCTATCTGGCCTGTTAGTATCAGGTTCTCCAAGCCCTCCTTCCTCGTTATATGTCCCACGAACTTTAGCTGTTTCTTCCTGATCATCAGGAGGATTTATCCGTCACACCCAGATGGTGCATAGGGCAGCAACCTTCTGTTGCTGTTTCTGTAACAAACTGTTTTTTACGGGACAGGGTTGTTAGCCCTGCGCCCAACCCCCCAAACCTGGAGGACTGATGGACCATTCGTGATCCTTACGCTTACAAAACCTGGTATTCCCAAATGGTCACCCATTTAAGTACTGACCAGGCTCGATGTTGCTTAACGTCGGTGATCGAACGGGAACCGGTGTATTGAACACGATATAGCCATAGACTTTCTTCCTGATGCTCAGTATTAATTTCCTTTTCGTTTCCATTCTTACCAAAATCTCATCATTGTTCATAAGTTCGATTCATGATATCCTCAGCATCCTTCTGTAGAATAACATTTCAATTGCTTCAAGTTTTTCCTTCATCTTTGATGATATGCAGCAGTATTCACTGACATATTAGCGATCCAGTACCCTTTTCTTAGTTTCTAGCTGAATTTTCCTGTCACTTAATACTCCTGAAAAACCGCTTGTATCATAATATAGATAGTGTAAATCACGATAACACTTCATTCCCGAAAAGGGGAAAGAAAAAAGAGTTTTGCTTATTTGGAGATTTGCTTGGCAGAGACAAGACCATTTTTTACCCGACCCGCATTCACAACAGTTAAATTGAATCGTTCACAGGTAATACAGAATAAGACATCATTGGAGGAATTTCAACCACATCATTGAGTGAAATTGGTAGCACACATTTGAATGTTATAAAAATTTAAAAAACATCTATGAGCCAACACTATGTTTAACTGCAGATCTGGCGTAAACATTCTAGCAGGCAACTTAATAACAACAACGGTGTCAAAAATCAACATTTCACTCGTAAAAACAAAAATCGCACTTTTGCTCACCAAATCGTGTTTTTTCTCTATCAAAACTAAAAAAAAAAACCTCTCCCAGTAAGCAAAAGCAACGGTCTTTATTCACCGAGCGAATTTTCTGATTGGCTACGCTAGACAGAAAGAAAAAAGAATTAGCATAGTTTCTGAAACTCATAGCAGTTTTTTTTTTTTTTTTTTGCTGAAAATTTTCGGTAATTTTCCTTCGGTAGACCACGTGCAAAACACGACGTCTTTAACGAGGTAGGTGATTTTCCCTTTCGATACATTACAATCAAGATCTCAGTTAGATATCCAGAGAGAGAGTAAAGAAAAGCTTAACAATTTCGAACTGGTTGCTAAGTTTGTTTTTGTTTTTTGTTGTTGCTGTTTTTTAATTATGTCACCCCGAGCAAGGCTGTAACGCCCCTGATGTGCGGGCGGGCAACATAAGAATTAAAAGATAAGATATGAGGAGTGCAAACAGAACAACGGACCAGTTAAGGATGGGAATATAGATGTGATGACACTTGCAACGTAGAGAGAAAGGAAAAGATATACAGGGTGTAAAGTGGTTAAGAGTTGGGTATTGTCATTGCATTTAAATTTCTGGAGGCTCTAGCCGTCAGGAAAACAAGAATATCGAAGAGAGTTCCGCAAACGGGAAGTGCAAGTAAGGAAGCTGCATTTGGTTGATCTATCTGTTAATGGATGGGATCCAGTTGCCAGTCTGGTTGCACCAGTAAACTCCTGTCGCAGGGGCACCAGTGACTTCAGTTCATGGAATATTTATAGAACAGACAGAGGGAAGCCCCATCCCGTCGGTGTGAATGTGACTGGAGTCGAGCAGCCAAGTTTTCTTTTTATTTTTCGGAATTTTTTAAAATATTTTATTCAAAGCAACGCAGTACCTCCACTGCACAG
The DNA here is from genome assembly GCA_037127315.1 of Ascarosepion bandense. Classification (NCBI taxonomy): domain Eukaryota; kingdom Metazoa; phylum Mollusca; class Cephalopoda; order Sepiida; family Sepiidae; genus Ascarosepion; species Ascarosepion bandense. The sequence goes on from JBBBDQ010000510.1 coordinate 1,091,841, forward strand.
GGGAGTTACACTTAGAGAAATAAAAGGAATAAGGATAGGATAAATGATGGAGTTCAAGAAACAGAAAGTGCGAGGAAAGAAAATTTAAAGGGTCGGTTACATGTAACTATTTCGACCGTAAAAGGATGGGACCTTAATGACAAATATAGTAGCACACTTAAATACGTATGGTCGGGGATCGAAAAAAAAAAAAGCTCGTCAAGAAAACGGTATATATTACAACTAACAAAATAATATGAACAGTCATTACACATTGATCTTAAGCCGATGGCCAAGGAGTGAAAAAAATTGTAATTCGATTCTTATTCGCTGTTCGGTCAAGGAATGCCGAATTGATCCGTATAAGAGAACGGATAAATTTGCCATTACCCTTATTGCTGAGAATAGATACTACATTTTGAATCTGGGTCGATTATCATGAAGTGAAAAAAACCGTTACTCAAGAGGAGCTCTTTGATCAATTATTGGAAGCCAGACGTCATAACGTAAAAAAATTCGAAATGGCGATTTCTAAACTAGCCTATCTTAATTTTGGCCTATATTTTCTTCTTTAAAAGTGTTCTTATCTTGATTGAAGCGTCTAAACGAACTTTTCACTCTTCAACTAGTTCATACGGATGTGCATTGTGGTGCAGTGGATATCGACTCCGCCTCCGCAGCGAAGCAAAGTCGAAAACAAAACAACGATACCTGGTTGATCCTGCCAGTACTCGGGACCGTAATCCTCCTCGGAGGCGATGGATAACTGTGGCAATTCTAGAGCTAATACATGTGAAACATGCCGCGATCGGCCGGTGCGCTGATGTCGCCTTCGTGCCGTCACGCTCGTGGGCACCCGCGTCGGCCGTCACGGGTCGCGGCGATACATATTAGACTGAGACCGATGCGCGTCATTCCATCCTCCCGTCGTCGTCTGCCGTCGTCGTCGGTTTCGGCAGCGGCGGGGGCGAACGGCGGCGCGCTCCGCTTTGGTGACTCTGGATAACTCACTGGTCGATCGCACTGGCTTTCACTGGCGACGGTTCTCTCGAGGGTCCGCCCTATCAACTGTCGACGGTCGGTTAAATGCCAGTTGAATTCCTTGCATTTACTTACGCAAAATATCCTTGGGAAAAGTACTAATCCGTTTTTACCCTCCAGTTATGGGTTAAATAATAGGACAGACTGGGTTCTATAGCCTTGGCTGGCAACCAGTCTACCGCAGAAAGTAATGGCAACCTACTGCGAGATAACTTTCTGCCCAGTCAGTCATTTCTCTTTCGAGACATGATCACCCAGCGTGTATCACGTATGGAACTTAACTGACTGACTGAATATAATAGTTGGAATCATGATTAAAGCTTCTAGTGGTTATAAAGTGGGGGATCAGTTTTATATTGTTATGAAGTAATAAACTGATCCCACACTAATTACTACTTAATAATATAATACATCTCTTCCCTCCCTAGCTATGAGTCAAATAACCGGATAGATTGGGTTCTATAGCCTGGGCTGGCAACCAGTCTACCGCAGAAAGCAATGGCATCTTACTGCGGGATAATCGTCTGCTCAGGCAGGTTGATCGCCCAACGCGTGTATCACGAATGGAACTTAACAGACTAGCTCAAATGCCATTACATTCAACATTTTTCTTTATCTCGCTGCGATACAAAAAAAGCAATCATCGTCGAATAGATTTAACGCACATGTCGACACCTGACAACTGGAGCAATGCAGGCAAATATGCACCGGATTCCACGCTGCAATTCATCTAAAATAAATCGAAGGTAATTGGGTGCAGTCGGGGCTGGGGCGAGCGTCTCTGTCTGTGAAGATGGCGATGCAACTTGGATTCATCTACGAGAATTTTGATGTCTGGATAATTAGTCAGGCATAAATTGGAAATGTACAAAATTCGACAAGATATACGAACCGAAAGAAGAAACTCTAAAGATGGAATATTGTTTTAAGCATATGTCTTTGTATATCAACTACGAAGTATTATCTACCTATAACATAATATAACACTAATATATGAATAAAACCTAAAAAACATATATATATATATATATATATATATATATATATATATATATATACACGAGTGAATACAGAACGAAGAAAGAATTCTTACAACGTCCAAAACATTATTTTAAAACAGTGCTCGATATAATATATATATATATATATATATATATATATATATATATAAATTATGTTTTAGAACATGTACATAATTTTTCTATATATATCAACGACAAAAGTACGTTTCTCATTAATCAACCACTTTAACTAAACCCTCTCCAGAATTCCAACGGTCAGAGATTGTTCCCCTATCACTAATACCCATCAACACCTCTAACTAAACTGACCAAATATAAGGAAAGAGGCTTTCCATTACTCTACATACCACCTGATGAGACATTAAAGATTCAATGTCGAAACAAACGTACCTTTGTCGTGGATATATATAGAAAAATTAGGTACATGTTCTAAAATATAATTTATAATAAATATATAAATATAAGCACATTTGTTGAGAGAAGATGAAGAAACTTAAATATATATATATATATATATACATACATATATATATATATATATATATATATATATATAGTGTATGAAGGCAACGAATTATTTTCTAAACATACACTGTTAAATACATGAGACAATGAATGTCTATTATGTTTAATCAGGAGCCTTTCTAAACGTCGTATTTTGGCTTTTATTTCAGTTCAAAATAAAGACAAAAATTCTCCAACATGTGGATAATTTTTTGTTAATTTGGTTCTAAGCTTTCGGCTCACCTGAGCAATCCTCAGAGAGGTTATTAAGACGATAATACAATAACATCCACCATCACCGACGATTTTATTTATCCAAATGTTATCCGGCTTCAAATTATAAGGCAGCCAATGCCTTCGTATTTAAATCATTCCTAATGCTTTTAAAACTGTTGTGTGATAAACTCCTAATGGTTCTTCAAGATCAGCTTGCACCTGACATGAGTCTTCATGAAGTAATGCCACCAATTCTTTGTCTTCAAACTTTTTCGGTGCGAAACAGCCTACTTTATTTTCAGCATCACCATTTTTTGAAGCGTCTAAACCAGCGGTTCGCAACAAGTGGGTCGCGAAGCCCTCGTTAGAAGTAGCTTGGGATATCATTAATTGTATTTCATCAATTACATTTTTCAAGCTTTTACATTTTTATTTTACATTTACACTGTATACTATACTTCTCAATTCCACACCTGGTCTCATTCTCAGAATTGCAACTTTCTTCCCTCCCCGGCTCCAATTTTACTTTTCTTTACTCTTCACTACCCGCTTCAAAATGAAAACAAAGAATAGGAACAGATTGGATGTTGGAGATGACATGAGACTGGCTCTAATAAAAACTCAGCTAAAATTTCAAAGCTTGCTGCTGAAATGCAACATCAGGCATCTCACTAGCTGGGTTGGATAGCTTTTTAAACCTATGATAATATAATATCAAGAAGTATATGTTCTTTTTGTGAATTCAGGTTGGACCAATGTGCTTTAATTTGGTACTAAATAATTATAGAATTTTAAAATATTTTTTAGATATTTCTTTCCGTCCTTCACAGAAAATAAAAATAAAATTCAGCTGCTGATACTAAGACCTAAGTAGGGGGTCTCATGAGTTTCAAACATTTAGGTAAGGGGTCGCGAGTGCCAAAAGGTTGGGAACCACTGGTCTAAACAAATCTCTGCATGTTTTTTGTTTTTTGTTTTTTCAGACAGAGCATCATTGCCGTAAGTATCAACAAGAATTTTGCGAGCTTCAGCTGCAGATTTCTTTTGAATAATGTTGTGCAGTAAAATTACCCACAAATACAATTTCTTTAGCATGAAGTCAGACATGTTTAACGCTATGAAAAACAATTGTTTACACTTCAGCGAAATGACATACACTGAATCTAAGGCCTGCTTATAGTACTTCATTGTGGATGCGTTACCATCTGAAATTACACGCACGCCGTTTTGGGAACGGCAGCTATTGCAAAACTGCGAGAACTTATTCAAGGTTATGTAAACTTATATAATAAATGGAACTTTGTCCCTGTGTGTGTGTGTGTGTGTGTGTGTGTGTGTGTGTGTGTGTGTGTGTGTGTCCGTTACCTATAGACACCAAAACGGCTGAACCGATTTTCTTGAAAATTTACACAGTTGTCCTATAAGCGTCTGCGAGTTTTCTTAGATAGGTTTTGTGTCGAGGTAACCCCGATGTATCGATAATCGAAAAAATCGGTTTACAGGAGTGGTTCAATTTTAATCAAATTTTATACACTCATAGACAAAGACATAAGAAACGATATTCAGACGTTTCAAGGTTGCAGTTCTTACAAGAGTGAAGAATATATATATATATATATATATATATATATTCTTCACTCTTATATATATATATATATATATTCTTCACTCTAATATATATATATATATATATTCTTCACTATTCTGCCAACAAACTTATTAACGCTAAAACAGAAATACTAAATAAGTGTAGAATCCACAAAACAAAATTTCCTGCTTAGTGTATCGGACCTTAATGTGACTCCAGAAATTTTTTTTTTTTTTCTCTTCGAACACCCCCTTCCCAAGATGGGTTAGTCTTTGATAGGTGTCTATTTATTTGATTAGTCCTTGGTCTGCCTTTGCCCTGACGAGCCGTTGTGCGAAACCGCGGTAGGTCTTGGCGATCTTGCGATTTTTTCTCGTATATATATATATATATATATATATATATATATAAAGGCAAGATGTGTGTGTGTGTGTGTGTGTGTGTTTATCTGCCTGTATGTCTGTATTTTTTTAGCGCTTTTATTTTAGTTTTTGCTTCGAGTTTGCCTCTTGGCTCGAAGTAGGCATAATTGTAGTTCTTAGTTTCAGCCATGTTAGCATTGACTCAAAGGACTTACCTAGCCTTCATAATTCAATTTACGGCGAAAAAACTTATTTGATATCGACACCAAGAAATCAAAATTTAATTTACATCCATCATTTTTCTTTCAGTCTACGGTTTCGCTTTAGCTGGAAACTACTATTGCTTTTTAGTTTTTCGTGCCAACGTCCAAAGAGTCTGAGCTCCATGACCATGGATTAGTTTTAAAGCTTTCATTACACCCGAGCAACTGCTAGTAATATAAAAATGTATAGCTGTTAGCTTTACTACAAACATGAAATTTTTTATACCTTCCGAGTGCCTTGTTGTTGTTTGGGTTAAACTATTTCTCCACAGATGGAAACAAAAAAATTTTTTACCACCCAGGTCATGATGGACCTAGGTACAACAGCAATTAGTATGTGGTTCCCTATTCGTCAAAACATCAAATCTTCCAATCAGAAGCCTTGCTGCCGGATGTAGTTTATCGTTATAACAAGGAAACTTTTTATGAAAAAAGAAACTAAACAAGCTTGTAGAGAAGAAAAATTAAATCAAAAGCTTACATATAATTCCTTAACTTCTTCGTCTTTTACATGTCGTGTCCCTTCAAGATGTAGTCGATCGTGGTCTTCTTTTCTATTTTCGCTTTCAATACGTTTTGTTATTTTTCCTAAACACTACTCTTCTTTAACTTGCTTAAAACCATCAGTATGTCACACGCTGCTTTAGCCTGTCTCTCTTTTCTTCTGTTCGCCCTGTGAGTACCATATTGTCTAACCCTTCCTTCCTCATTCCGTGCCTCAGTACCTTATCGGTTGTCTTTAGTGAAACGTTGTATAAAAGATGGATTTTTCCCAAATGCACAATTAGGCATATATATATATATATATATATATATATATATATATATATATATATGTGTGTGTGTGTGTGTGCGTGCGCGCGCGTGTAGTCGCTATATAACCCTGAGCCTCACATTTGTCATATTCTCTGACAGAGATCTTGTCTTTTGAGATCTCTATGCCATGTCATTATTCAAAGAATTAATGTTTTCTTCTCATTTGTAATGTCAGGAATACATAAATGTCAGCTTTGTTTTCCCTTGAAGGAAAACCTGAACGCTTCCCATCCATATAAGTTCAATCAAGGACAATGTGAAGCTAAAATCACCAGTTTGAAACCATTTTCGGTGTCAATCGTATGCGGCAAAATACTCAGTCGAAGAAAATACAACATGTCGGATCGTGTTGGGGTCGGGGCATCTGACGTAACGTGTCAGTTAAGCGACATCTTACTGGGCTTTTCTCGAATTGTGGAAATTAAATATAAATTTCGAGGGATGACATTCATCTTCCAGAAAGAAAAAAATATAGGCGACGATGGCACTCCACATCTTCCTTTCCTTTCTAGCTCGAAGAGGAAGGGCCATACTGGATGTGACTGATGAAGCTAAAATAGTAACGGTGGAATATATTTATATCTATCTACACAATCTCGACGGCCAGTCGGGCTGGTGTAACCAAGGCCGAAATTGACAGACCAAGCATCCAACAGCCCGATATAAACCAGGTTTGCCACCCTTATAAATACATAAAAATTCCAGCAGTATATCTATAAAATTAGTTAGTTTATCGCTCATTCAGTAATAAATTAAAGCGCTCTGGCTACTTGCCTATGAGACATCATACGCTAAAAGTCTGCCTCCTTCTACAGAGCGCCCGTAGCCCAGAGATAGAATCGCCGACTGACGCCAATTTGGTCGAGATTCAATCCTGGGTTAAAAGCAATCGGTAGTCTAACCGCACTGACGGCCTGTGATACAGGGAAACAAATCTGTATGCGGATGACTATATATATATATATATATATATATATATATATATATATATATATATATATATATACTGCCGGCCATAATTATTTACAATTAGTTAGTTTTTGGTCATAATTAAATTAGACTAATACGCAGTTTTAGTAAAAGGTGTTCAATACATTTACATTGTCAAATATTTGAATATTTTAAATTTGAAAATGTGTTATTTCTAAAACCGATGTTTCAGCCTTTCGGTAAGATCAGGTGATTTATAACAATTGATTTTCCGTTTTTCCAAACGTACAAAGAAGGATTTTTACGAACACACGACAGGAATTTTTAAACAACCGATAATTTTTGGTTGTTTAAGAATTTTAAATTTTTTACGAACGCGCGAATTTAAGCCATTTTCATATTATATATATATATATATATATATATATATATATATGTGTGTGTGTGTGTGTGTGTGTGTGTGTGTGATGTGTGTATGTTCCTGTTCAAATTTCGACGTATTTCTTTGTTCTTACTTTCGTGCAAATACACTGCTAGAAGATTGGAATCCATAACATCTCACCCCAGATATGGATTAAATAACATTTTTTATCAGTTTCTATGTTTGATTATATTAGTACTCGTTGAAAGAAAACACTGATTTCAAAACTGGTTATTGGGTGGCCATTAAAGGTTATGTTTACAATTTTTCTCTCGGCTAGCAAGGATGGGCAATTAAATTGGGAGGCCACTTTGAGTTGACCGCGTTTAGCAGAGGACTGTACCTTCTAAAACTGATCATATATATTAGTTTACATAAATATTTCAATTAATGCGACATATAAATGTAAATTATATGCGTAGTACATGTAATAAAGATGTGCGTTGTGGTGCAGTGGATATCGACACGGAAGGAGGAATCGTGTAGCCGAGTTCGAATTCCAACTGAATTTCTTGCATTCACTTACGCGCAAATACCCTTGGGAAAGGTATAAATTTGTCTCTTCCCTCCAGTTATGGGTTAAATAACAGGACGAATTGGGTTCTGTAGCCTTTGGCTGGCAGCCAGTCTACCGCAGAAAGCAACGGCAACCTACTGCGGGATAATCTTCTGCCCAGTTAGTCATGTCTCTTTCGAGACATGATCGCCCAAGCGTGTATCACGTATGGCACTTAACTGTCTAACTGACATGTAATAAACAATAAAACGAAAATAAAAATGGTGCACAGAATATGTTTTACTAAAATTGTTCACGTACAGATACACACCTTTCAGCGCAACAAATTCAATGAAGCACTTTTAAATATGCCTTTTGAAATCGGATATGCATTGTGGCGCAGTGGATATCGCATCGGAACGATAAATCGGGGAGCAGAGTTCGAATTCCAGTTAAATTCCTTGCGTTCGCTTATGCACAAATACCCTTGGGAAAGGTATTAATCCGTCTCTTCCCTCCAGTTATGGGTTAAATAATAGGACAGATTGGGTTCTATAGCCTTGGCTGGCAATCAGTGTACCGGAGAAAGAAATGGCAACCTATTGCGGGATAATCTTCTGCCCAGTCAGTCACGTCTCTTTTGAGATATGATCGCCCAAAGCGTGTATCACGTATGGCACTTTACTAACTGACTGACTTTTGAAATTAGGAGTAATGTTGCTTGTTGACATCTTCCACATTGTCTGCAAGTTTATATCAGCCAAAAAAGAACTGTTTATACTTTTGTTGATGTTCATGCAAGATAAACTTTGTTCACAGATGTATTTGGATCAAAGAATAGAAAATATTTTCCCAGCAAAACTTTTCAAATATGAAAATTTGTCAGCACTAACATTTACCGTTATAATGTCTATAATTTTGAGACGAGGTAATATTTACAGTAGTTACATTATTCGGACGATGATCCTCATCTTTGTTGCGATTTGTACGCTCTAGCTTTTTTCAGGTGTTAGGAATTTCGAACTGAACCCTTTAAATTGTGGTATATGAACTCCATTCCTTTGCTTAGAGCCTCTTATGACACTCTTGTGTTATCGCCCTCTGACCCTGTTCACCCCTTCTGTGTCCTTGTATTGAACTCACTACTCTTTGGGTCAAGTCACAGGAACTAACCAACGTCTATATCCACTGGGCCATGTGGATATAGATGTTGGTTTTTTTTAATTTTTTTATAAGCGTTTCACCCCGAGCAAGGCATGTCACTGCCACTACTGTGCAGGGGGCTACGTAGAGTGAAGAAAGGCTGATTAAATATAGGAAATAACAGAGGGTGGGTGATAGGCGGGTGAGGATACCGAGAATGAGGGTTGGGTAGATGAGAGTGTTGTGAGAATAGTTGGGAGTTAGTGTGATAGGAGGTGTCTATTGACTCTACATTTAAACACCTGGAGATTGTAGCTGTCGGGAAAGCAGACTTGTGGAAGAGAGTTCCACAGGCAGGAAGCGCGAGAAAAGAAGCTGTTGGAGTAGAATTTACAGTTACATCTTATTTGTTTAACTGTAAAAGGGTGGGACCTAGTTGCTAATCTAGTATCTCGTGTAAATTCGTGCTTAGGCGGCACCAGTGATCTAAGCTCATCGGAGCAGAAGCCATGAAAGTACTTGTAGAAGAGGCACAGGGAAGCTACATCACGCCGGTGTGAGAGCGGCTGCAGCCGGTCTGCCAAGTCAGTATCAACCACGTTACAGATCCTCCTTTGTATTTTGTCAAGAAGCCCAAGGAGAGCAGCAGGGGCACCCGACCAGATATGGCAGCAATATTCAATACACGGGCGGATGGTAGATTTGTATATGTGCAGAATAGATTCAGGTGGGAAAAATTTCCGGGCCCTGCACAGGGTGCCCACTTTCATAGTAGCAGATTTGGCAATGGATTCAATATAGTCATTCCATTTGAGGTCCGCCGAGAGTATAAGGCCAAGGAGGCGTAGTATTTTACTCTCTGGGAGGCTAGCCTGTCCCATGCTTAAACGACACATGGCCCAGTGGATATAGACGTTGGTTAGTTCCTGTGACTGAACCCAAAGAGTTACGTGTCCGATACAAGTCTACAGCAGTGTTGAACATGTAACTTAGAGGGTTAGAGGGAGATAACTCATGACTATCAAAAGAGGCTTCATGCAATGAATGAGAATGAGATATCCCAGTGATTGTAATATAGGGTACGGTAGCACCTGAAGAAGGCCGTAGCGTACAACGGCAGAAACGTCGTAGAAATGGCAACAAAGATGAGGACAATAGTCCAAATAATGTAAGTACTGTTACCGTGAAAATTTGGAGAAAATTTTAAAGTTAAAGATTTTTCCTGAATCTTTCCTCGGGGCGCTGAAATCTCTGTGACGAGCCGTTGGGCTAATGAGTAAAAATAATATTAATTAATGAAAAATTCAAGTTATAAGCATTATGGTCTACCCATTAAACACGAGGATAATAGTTTGTTTTGTTTTGTTTTTTTTTGTTTTTTTTTGCATGTGTGCATCAGGATCATATCCTCTACATATTCCTGACCCTCGTAGTTCTTAACAAATGTGTCTTGTTATTTCTCCCAAACACTGTTCTGCCATCCATTTGCTCAAGCCCATCAAGTATGTCATGTGCTGCTTTCAACTCTTTCTCTTTATCTGCCTTGTGAGATTCTCGAAGCCCTTCTTCCTCATTACGTGTCCCAGAAACTTCAACAGTCTCTTCCTGATGTTAAGTATAATTTTACTTTTTGTTCTTCTTCTCCCTTAATCTTGTCGTTGCTCAAATGTTTGGTTCATTGTATTCTCGGCATCCTACTATAGAACCATATTTCTTTTGCTTGAAGTCCTTCCTTCATCTTTGAAGAGATTGTCCAGCATTCGATGATATACTAGAGAACAGATATCGCGTAAGAGTATAGTAAACTTTTATAAGCTTCCAACGTAATTTTTTGTTTCTCAATACCCTGCTTAGTTTTTAGAATGCGTCCTTGGCTATCCCATTACGTCTTTGGATCCCAGAATCTTAAATTTCTGTACCCGCTTTATTTTAGTATGTATGACTAGTAATTGACATTCTGGGTTCCTCGTTTTGCCGATGACCTATGCATTCAGTCTTCTAGAAGCAATGTCGTTTTATGCAGAAGATTAGTTCAGATCATAATTTTACACACTTTTAAATTATCAATGATTGGACTGTTAATATTATTACATCATTGCCCAAGTTTGTTTCCTATGAGAAAAATGAATTTACATACTCACAAAAAATAAAATTAGTCAATTAATTACTTGCATTCACTTGCGCACAATTGGGAAATATTGGGTTCCATAGCTTGGCTGGCAACCAGTCTACCGTAGAAAGCAATGGCAAACTGCTGCGAGATAATCTTCTGCCCAGTCAGTCATGTCCCTTTTCAAAGTCTTATGGCACTTGACTGACTGATATAGTCCCTATTATTTTTGACAACTGTCTATCATCGTTCTTTAAGCTTGTTGATACTATTTTGGATACCATTGACAGATATGAACAGGAGCTGCTCAGTCTTCCTTTTCCAGTTCCGGTACATTTCAGGACGTATGCGATCATGGCTTTCCAAATCTCCCTGGTGGCTTTTAGCACGCTTTCTCCTGTTGCACCAGTCACCCTCGTTCCGTCATCCATCTGTTAAGGTCCTTCAAATAAGTTATCCGTGCCTTGCCCTGTCTCTTTTTCCCTCTATCTGGTCTGTTAGTATCTGATTCTTCAAGCCCTTCTTCCTCATTTCATCTCCCGAAACTTCAGCAGTCTCTTCCTTAAGCTCTTCCTTATGCTCACTATTAATTTCTTTTTCGTTTCCATCCTTTCCAAAACCTCATCATTGCTCACATGCTCGGACCATGATATCTTCAGTATCCTTCTATAGAACCACATTTCAGTTGCTTCAAGTTTTTCCGATATCTTCAATGATATTGTCCAACATTCCCTGTCATAGTGAGGAACTGACATGACATAGCAATCCAGTACTCCCCTCTTTGTTTCTAGGTAAATTGTCCTGTTTCTTAATACTTTACTCAACTTCTGGAATGCCTCTTTCGCCATGCCAATTCGCCTTCGGATCACAGTGTCGCACATTCCGTCTTTTGTTAGAACACTTCCTAGGTATTTAAATTTCTGTACCGGCTTTATTTTAGAGTCCCTCACCTGTAATTGGAATTTTGGGCTGTCTTTTTTGCTGATGAGCCTGCATTCGGTTTTCTTGCAGTTCATGTGGTTACATAGGGAGAAAGTAATGTGAAGAGGGTTAGTGGTGTCTGAAAGTGGGTAACAGAAGGATGAGAATACTGGTGTGATGGGGGTGGAGTGGATGGAGAAGAGAGCTTGAGAGAAAGGATGCGAGTCAGTAAGATAGTAGATTACTATTGACATTACATTCAAATTCTTGGGATTGTAGCTATCGGGGAAGCAGGTGTTTGATAGGAAATTCCAAAGGCAAGAAAAGAAGCTGTTCATTGTAGAAACCGCCGTTACATTTTATCGGATTCACTATAAAAGGGCGGGACCTAGTTGCTAATCTATTAACTCAAGTAAATTCGTACATAGGGGTCACCAGTGAGTTAAGTTCATTGGAGCAGAAGCAGTGAAAGTATTTGTAGTAGAAACACAGGGAAACCACATCACGCCGGTGAGAGACGGAATCGATCACATGACAGATTCTCCGTTGTATTTTGTCAAGAAACCCGAAGAGAACAACAGGGGCATCCGACATACTATCTTTTTCAGAATAGAAACATTTGAATGTGTCCCTCGATGTGAGTTGTGGTGAAATGGATATCGACTCAGAATGTGAAAGCTGAGTTTGAATTCCAGATAAATTCGTTACATTCTATGACGCGCAAATACTCGTGGGGAAGGTTTTAATTAATCTCTTCCTCTTTCTTCTGCGAGACAATCTTATGTCGTAAGCCATGTTTGGAAAGAGACATGATCGCCCGAGCGTGTATCATGTATGGCACTTAACCGAATAACAGGGGCAGCCGACCAGGTGCGACAGCCGTATTCAATACACCGGCTAAATAATTATTTTCCACCATAGACCTCCTTTCCGTGAGACAAAACGTCGAAAGCGTCTCGCTGTTCTATCGCTATTTCTAAGCAGAATGCTCGTACGAACTACATTTCCTAGCTCCACTAATACTAACCTCCACGACTAAGAGACGTGAAGCCACGCCAATTAGAACAACCACTTTCATTCTCTTCGTAGTCCATGCTGAGTTGTATGTTCCACCCCGAACAACCCCTTCCTACAAACCGCTGCTTTGTGGTGATTTTCTGAGCACAGCTTAGATGAGGCAGAAGTACAGGGCATCCAATGAGGTTCGAACTCACTAATCAGTTGTAATAGGTCCTAGCGAGACAAGTTTGCTAATCATTACACCACGTCACGATATACAAATGGTGATTTTCTAAGCACAGATTAGATGAGGCAGAAGTACGGGGCACACAGTGAGGTTCGAACTCACTAATCAGTTGTCCTAGAGAGACAAGGTTGCTAACCATTACATCAAGTCGATAGAAACAAATGGTGATTTTCTAAGTACAGATTAGATGAGGCAGAAAGGCGAATGTACAGGGCAACCAGTGTGGCTCGAACTCATTATTCAGTTGCAATGGTGTTAGCGAGACAAGCTTGCTAACCATTACACAACCCAAGGTGCTTAAGCCGCTTCTTTGGGGAAACGATTCTTAACTAAGTGTAAGTTTCCCCGGCAAGTAGAGTCTATAAATACTCGTTATCCTCTCGAATTCCATTCGTAGGTGTGTTGAGTGCAATGGATATCGCCTTGGAACGAGAAATCGGAGAGCTGACTTCGAATTTTGTTGAATTCGTTTATTCACAAATACTCTTGGAAAAGTTATTAATCTATCTCTCTCTTTCCTCTAGCTGTTAAATAGCATGACAGATCAGAATCTGTAGCTTTGGTTAGAAGATAATCTACCTCAGAATGCAATGACTACGTATTCCAAGAAAATCTGCCCACCAGCCATGTCTCTTTCGAAACATGATCGCCCAAAGGTATATTACTTGTGGCACTTTTTTAAATAATATATCGCCCCAAGCAAGGCATTTCACTGCCACTGTTTTGCAGGGGGTTACATAGGAGAAAAGTTATGAGAAAGAGTGACAGGTTATGGGGGTGTCAGAAAGTGGGTAAAAGAAAGATGAGAAAATTGAGGAGAGTGGAGTAGAGAAAAAACATGAGAAAGAGAGGATGCAGGCTACTGAGATAGGAGATGACGATTGACTTTACATTTAAATTGTTGGAGATTGTAGCTGTCGAGGAAGCAAGTAAACAGAAGGGAATTCCACAGGTGGGAAGTGCGATAAAAGAAGCTGTTGGAGTAGAATTTACGTTTACATTTTCTTGGTTTCACAGTAAAAGAGTGGGACCTAGGTGCTAATCTCGTGGCTCGAGTAAATTCATATATACAGGGTAGCAGAGAGCTAAGTTCATTAAAGCAGAAGCCGTAAAGTATTTTTAGAAGAGACACAGGGAAGCCACATTGCGCCGGTGAGAAAATGACTGTATCTGAGATTCCAAGTCGGGATCGATCACATTACAGAATCTGCGGTGGATTTTGTCAAGGTGTCCTATGTAGATGTTTATAAATTGTGCCTCTTTCTCTGTAACCTGCTAACACTAGTGGCTCTTAGGCCTTTTATTGTGATAAACGCGATTTGAAATAAACAAATAAAAAAGCTACAATAGGACCTATCTGCAGTGGATCTTGCAAACAGTTTATTCGATGTTTTCCCATAAAGCAAACGTAAAACGTGCAGAATATCCTATTTAATATGCAGTTCGATAGTCATAAAATAAACAAAGTCGTTCCATAAAAGCTTACTGGCATACCTTTGTTCATCGCGACTGCGCAATCGATTCCCCTTGTATACAAAATGACAGCATAAGTTCCGGACGAAACGGGTATTAGCAAAAATGAAGAGAATCCTTTTCATTGTTTCTCACCGTTCCTTTGTTGAAGTCTCTTCGCGATAGTGATCTTGGACCTTTCCCAAAGCGTGTTCATTGCCGATCTGCAGCAGGTTGGATTTTTGTCAGGTCCGTTTCGAACGCTGACAGCTCTCAGCACAGGGTCAAGCAGCGGAGAATAATCGACAGACTTGGCAGACACCCAGAATCTGGTTGAACAAAAAGGATCGACATTTTGGTTGCCCTCCTGCTTCGAGACAAAGAACAATGCTTATAAAAACAATCTTATGACAACGGAGAACCCCCCCCACCACATACACACACGAATATAAGATATCGCAAACTAAGTGTTGGTGTTAATAAAATAGTATTCGATATATAACACAGCTATTAAAGACACATTAATAAATATACATATTATTTCTCACAGGCAGAACAACTCAGATTTTTCAGAACAATATTCAGGGGCTGAGTAGAGACTGACCGATACATAATTTGAATTTTAATCAGGTAATATTCGAGGATTAATGTTTTTAACACAAACACACACACACACACACACACACATACATATATATATATATATATATATATATATATATAGTCATCCGCAGACAGATCTGCCTCGCTGCATCATACGGTTGCTTTTAACCCAGGATTGAAACCCGACCGAATTGGCGTCAGTCGGCGATTCTACCTCTGAGCTATAGGCGCTCGGAAGAAGAAGGCAGACTTTTTAGCGTATATATTATCATTATACACGTTCAATAGCTGAGAGTGTTTTAATTCATTGCTGAATGAACGATACGTAGTATCTAGAGTAGCAACTGTTTTTCAAAGTCTACCATTCTTCCAGGGGTGCTCAATCAGGGTGTGAGATCGTAAATAGTCATCCGCAGACAGATCTGTTTCGCTGTATCACAGCTCATCAGTACGATTAGACAGCCGATTGCTTTTAACCCAGAATTGAAACCCGACCAAATTGGCGTATATATATATATATATATATATATATATATATATGAGTATGTGTGTATATTTTCCCATACTTAATATTTCTTGTTTTCACTCTCGCGTGGTCATGCGTGACGTCATGAGCTGTGGTGTGATGTTTGCTTCCAGGGTCTTGTATGTACGAGTTTGTCGTTGCTTGCAAATCGTCCATGTTAACAAAAACAGACAGTCATTATTTCAGTGAATTGTTATAATATAATGTAATTTGACATCTTTGTCAATGGCTTATGTAAGCCAAAATCTTATATTGGATTATAAAATAAATTATATTTCAATATTATGATTTTCTTTCATCCTTTGCTGAACTTATTTCGAAAGATACATAACTGACCGGGCAGACGTTTTTATGTTAATAATTTCTGTGATAGACTCGTTACCAACCAAGGCTAAAAAAACTAATCTGTTCGGCTATTTAACACATAGCTAGATGAGAAGCGACATATTAATACCTTTCTTTAAAAGATTTGAGTGAAAATGAATGCCTCGAATATTTGAAAATATAAATAAATAAAAATAAACAGGAAGAGCACTATAGAAAAGGGCAATAATAATTTTTATTTAATATAAACGTGATTTATGTTTTATATAAAATGAGGATGACAGTTTATTTTTTTAATTGTTCTGCAGAAATGATCGGAACTACAACAAATAAAAATGTTATTTTCTATTCAAAAGTTTTTTTTTCAATCCGAAGAAAATATTTTATATTTAAAATTTCTGCCACCATAAGATGAAGAACACGTAGGGTTCATGCTTTATTTTTTAAAATTACATGTGGATTAAAACTATTATTTTTTATTTAAAATAAATGGACCTGACGACAAATTTATAATTGTTTTGATTGATTATTATTTTTAGTAGATACTCGTATTTGAGTAGATATTCTGTTCATAAATAAAAAAGTATATATATACAATTCTACCAGCTTGAATATTTTTGAGAAATTTTGTGTCATTCTGCAGGAATCGAAACTGCGACACCTAACAACTGAGAGGAAACCATCAAAAGATGTGTTTTAACAGCTCGACTACAAATGACCGAATTGAGCCCTACATCCGCCAGGTTCTGATTTCTCGTAAGTATTCATCTCTGCTCTGAAAGTGTATCGTAATTTAAACAAATGTAGCCAACAGTTCGGGAGATTAACGAAATGAATTAACAACCGACATATTTAATTTATTTCTTTGAACATTCATTTTAACGAATAAATTTGTAATAATATTCATCCCAGTAGAGCTTTTATATATATATATATATATATATATATATATATATATATATTACGGAAATTAACGAAATTGGTTATAACCAACCGACAATTTGAAATTATTTGTTGAACATTATTTTTTATAGATACTCGAATTTAAGTAGCTATTCTGTTTAAAATCAAATAGTATTATATATTTATTTCTACCGGACTGATTATTTACGATAATTTTTTATTACGAAAATGTGTGTCATTCGTTAGGATTCAAACCTTCGACTCCTATCCACATAAGGGAAGCCACCAATTTATCTGGCGGGTCTAAGACCTCTCGACCACTAATGACCAACAGTCTAAACGAAGACAAACCAAGCCTATATAAGAAAATTTTTGACGATGAAATGTCAACAAATGTAAACATGTTATGGAAAATAATGAAGATTAAAGAAATTAGATATAAACACCTGACAATTTGAAATGATTTGTTTGATATTATTTTTGATCGATACCCGTATTTAAGTAGATATTTTGTTTATAATCAAACAGTATTATATATTTATATCTACCGGCCTGATTATTTACGAGAATCATCATGTTACGGAATTTAACGAAGATTAACGAAACTGGTTATAAACAACCGACAATTTGAAATTATTTGTTTGAACATTATTTTTGATCGATACTCGTATTTAAGTAGATATTCTGTTTATAATCAAACAGTATTATATATTTATTTCTACCCGACTGATTATTTGTGATAAATCTTTGTTACGAAAATGTGTGTCATTTGGCAGTATTCGAACCTGGAATGCTCTAGGTCGATTGGTGGCTTTGCCATATAGGCAAAGCCACCAATCGACCTAGAGCATTTTAGACCTCTCAGCTATGTGGATAGGGGTTGCAGGTTCGAATCTTGCAAAATGACACACTTTCGTAACAAAAATCTATCATAAATTATCAGGCTGGTAGAAATAATTATATAATTCTGTTTGATTATAAACTGAATATCTAATTAAAAATAATGTTCAAACAAATAATTATATATATATATATATATATATATATATATACGCAGAATAATGTATAACAAAGTAGAAAATGTTTTCGTGTAATGCGCTTCGTCCTTTAGAATTTTAGTATTTGTCTATATTTCTGAGATGTGGTAGTATTTACAGTATTTACATTATTCAGACTATTGTTGTCATCTTTGTTGCCATTTGTACGACGTTTCATTAAGGACAGAAGGCCTAGTGAATATAGACGTTTGTTAGTTCCTGTGATTTGAACCAAAAATGTTGTGAATTTAATACCAGTCTACAGCAGTGTTGAACAAGTAACTTACAAGATTAGAGGGAGATAACTCATGACTATCGAAAGTGGCATTATTATGCAAGGAATTACGTTCGTATACCACTAGTGATTGTAATAAAGGGTTTGGTTCGAAATTCCTAGCACCTGAAGAAGGCCGGATCGTACGACGGTCAAAACGTCGTACAAATGGCAACAAAGATGAGGACAATGGTCTAAATAATGTAAATACTTTAGGTTTTTATCGGAATTGATAGATATAAAAAGAATGATAGATAGATATAAAAAGAATGATAGATATTAAAAGAATGATAGATAGATATAAAAAGATAGATAGATAGATAGATAGATAGATAGATATAAAAAGAAAGATAGATATAAAAAGAATGATAGATAGATAGATATAAAAAGATAGATAGATAGATATAAAAAGAATGAGAGATAGATATAAAAAGAATGATAGATATAAAAAGATAGATAGATAGATAGATAGATAGATATAAAAAGAAAGATAGATATAAAAAGAAAGATAGATAGATATAAAAAGAATGATAGATAGATAGATATAAAAAGATAGATAGATAGATATAAAAAGAATGATAGATAGATAGATAGATAGATAGATATAAAAAGAAAGATAGATAGATAGATATAAAAAGAATGATAGATAGATATAAAAAGAATGATAGATAGATAGATAGATAGATAGATATAAAAAGAAAGATAGATAGATAGATATAAAAAGAAAGATAGATAGATAGATATAAAAAGAAAGATAGATAGATAGATATAAAAAGAATGATAGATAGATATAAAAAGAATGATAGATAGATAGATAGATAGATAGATAGATAGATAGATATAAAAAGAATGATAGATAGATATAAAAAGAATGATAGATAGATAGATATAAAAAGAATGATAGATAGATATAAAAAGAATGATTGATAGATAGATAGATATAAAAAGAATGATAGATAGATATAAAAAGAATGATTGATAGATAGATAGATATAAAAAGAATGATAGATAGATATAAAAGGAATGATAGATATAAAAACAATGATAGATAGATATAAAAAGAATGATAGATATGAAAAGAATGATAGATATAAAAAGAATGATTGATAGATACAAAAAGAATGATAGATAGATAGATAAAAAAATGATAGATATAAATAAAACGATAGATATATAGATAGATAGATCGATAGATAGATAGATATAAAAATAAAGATAGATAGATAGATAGATAAATAGATATAAAAATAAAGATAGATAGATATAAAAAGATAGATAGATATAAAAAGATAGATAGATATATATAAAAAGATAGATAGACTGATATTTTCTACAGATTGGAACATACTAAAATAAATCGATGCTTGTTTTCATGTCTTATATATTAAGAGACCAGGAGTGATAAATATCTGTTAATATTCTCACCGCCTGACAAACGGTTGACATTTATTTTCACTAAACCACGCTTAACCTCTACAGAACATTTCGGAATTAAAATGAAATCAAATAATCATTAATTGATAAAGCCTATTATGCCCAGTAAAATGCATTGATACGTTCTTATAAATCCCAAAATTCAATACAAAATGTTCGGTACAATAAATTAGAATTTAATTTAATTAACGAAATAGAATATAAAACGAACAGAAATGTCTCCTGTTCACAACGGTAAAAGGAGGTAACATTTCAAATCTAAGGCAGTAATAAACGTGAGAAATTTATTGCAAAATAAAAGTGAAAAAAAATCTATCGGAATCGAGAGAAAAAAAAATAAGAAGAAAGAAAAAAATTCCAAATTTATTAAAGCCAAAAGATTGATATTCGCGACATCAGCAGTGCGTTACCAAATTCATAAAGGCTCAAGAGACATCATCAATCACAGACTTCGGAACGCTTGGTGATGATAACAAATTTAAAATAAAAATGCATAGGAAGGAAAGAAAGTTCGAATGGTTTTAATGTTCCCTTTAGGAAAAATATGAGAGATTGGATTTTATAAAAGGATATTGGATCTTCACGTATAAGAGAATTGGGAATTATTTGTCTAAAATATGTTCACATAAAATACTTAAAATGTCACATTAAAGGGCCTTATTTTCAGCTTTTAATTTATTGGCTGACAGACTTTTCGACGTATTGCACACCTTTTAGCGTACATTTCAAATGATAAAAAATCAATTTCTCGCTTTAATCAAAACCTCATATGGAAAACCGGTGACCACCTAGTGTTAAAACTAGGTCCCGATAAACCAAATTAAGCAGTATTTATCTACATTTCTGAGATGAGGTAGTATTTGCAATATTTACATTATTCGGACGATTGTCCTCGTCTTTGCTGCCGTTTTTACGAGGTTTCGGTACGCTAAATATCTCAAATTTAAAATTCCCAGCATCATGCGTTCGTACGCATGTCTTGTATTAGCGTAACAAATAAATTCTGATGAAATCCTAAAGGATTTACATTATTCGGGCTATTGTCCTCATCTTTGTTGCCATTTGTACGACGTTTCGATCATTGTACGCTCCGGCCTTCTTCAGGTGCTAGGAATTTTGAACCGAACCTTTTTTTACAATCACTGGGGTATATGTACTCCATTCCTTGCGTAGTAGTGCCTCTTTTAAAAGTCATGAGTTACGTCCCTCTAACCCTGCAAGTTACTTATTCACCACTGCTCTAGCCTGGTATTGAACTCACAACTCTTAGAATCAATGCACCGGAACTAACACTGGGTCATGTAACTTAAATGGTTAGAGGGGGATAACTCATGAATACCAAACGAGGCACTACTACGCAAGGAATTTGGTTCATATACCCCAGGGATGTTCGTTGTGGTGCATTGGATATCGGCTCGGAACGAGAAATCGGGGAGCCGAGTTCGAATTCCAGCTGAATTCATTGCATTCACTTACGCGCAAATACCCTTGGGAAAGGTATTAATCCGTCTATTCCTTCCAGTTATGGGTTAAATAACAGGACATATTGGGTTCTATAGCCTTGGTCGGCAACTAGTCTACCGCAGAAAGCAATAGCAACCTACTGCGGGATAATCTTCTGCCCAGTCAGTCATGTCTCTTTCGAGATATGATCGCCCAAGCGTATTTCACGTATGGCACTGAACTGACTGACCCCAGTGATTAAAGTAAAGGCCCCGGTTCGAAATTCCTAGCACCCGAAGAAGACCGAAGCGTAAAACGGCCGAGACGTCGTACGAATCGCAACGTGGTTGAGAACAAAAGTCCGAATAATGTAAATACTGCAAATTTAGCTGGTTAACAAAAATGGTGATATTGAATGGTTCCAATTTTAAGACTAGGTTAATGTTGAGGCAGCTTATAAATATATTTTTTAATGGTTTCACGCCTAGAAAGCAGTACTGACACTGATGCCCAGGGGATTACAGTAAGAAGAGAGGGCAGAGAGAAAAGAAAAGGATAAAACGGTACAGAGGATATTGAAGGAAGGGTAGGAAAGAGGTGGAAGTCATGGGGCTAGAGGTTAGGAATTGACAACCATGGGGAATATATATATATATATATATATATATATATATATATATATATATATATATATATAGTGCGGATGACTATAGTATTAACGCTCTCACACCCTGATTGAGCACTCTGGAGGAGTGGTAGACTTTGTAAACAATAGCTACCCCAGCATTTACGCACCGCTCATTCGATAATGAATTGGAGCACTCTAGCTATTGGGCGTGTTTATACGCGCTAAAAAGCTTGCATTCTTCTACCGGACGCTCGTGGCCTAAGGGTAGAATCGCCGACTGACGCCAATTCGGTCGGGCTTCAATCCTGAGTTAAGAAGCGACCGGAGTCTAAGCCGTACTGATGAGCTCTAATACAGCAAAACAGATCTGTCTGCGGATGACTATAGTATATATATATATATATATATATATATATATATATATATGTATATATATAGGTGAAGATGACTCAAGTTTTTACTATTTTGAGTGCCCTAGCATTTATTTTATTATAATCGATATTAAAGAGCTAAATATAATTATATAGTTATGAATTAATTGTACATTGCGACACGGAAATCTCTATGTTTCGAGATAGGTTCTCTTTATCAGGTTGTGCAGATGATTTCTGCACAATCCCACATTAAACATTGCCTGATGAAAAGAATCTAAGCAGGTTAGCAGTAAAGATCTCATTAAATGTCTCATTGAATTTAGCAGTTCTTCGAGAGAAACGTTCTTTACGAGAAACATTTCCAGAATCCTGAGAAGGCCGAATATTTTGATCCAATAAATTTTCATTGAATTTTTTGAATTTATTTCTCGTGAAAGATTTCACGGTTTTATATTAAATCTAATGTTTTTCTTTTTTGACAAAACGAATTGCATTTTGATTTATTTCCGTCCATAGTCAAGAAACAGATAATAATTTATTAAAACCATATGCCTGAATAGGCACATTCTCTAATAATACCAGTGTCATGTTTTATGTCAAGGAAAATAAAATGCTAACATTGTAGTTCAGTGATAGCGAAGCCACGTTGATGATGCTTTTGTTATCCGAAAACAAAAAGAAGATTTTTTATGTTCGGTACGAATCCACTTTACCCTATGGAATTTATCATCCTTAAGCATCGTAAAAATACAGTAGCGACTTGATTATTATCCGTATTTTTTTTTCTGTTCTTCGAATATCTGATGGTAGCATTTTTTTAAATTTAATAAAGTGTATTTCTTTTTTCATCAAATAAACATTTTCTAATACGATTATTCACAAGATACAATGCTTAAACGGCAAAGAACAGGATTACTCAATGAGGAGGTGACAAAGGCAAACAGTGATGGAGATAAATCCAAAAGTTCCCTCTACTGGGCATAAAGTGGGGGATCAGTTTTATATTGTTAAGAAGTATTAAACTGATCACCCATTAATTACTACTTAATAATATAATACAGCTCTTTCCCTCTCTAGCTATGAGTTAAATAACAGGACAGATTGGGTTCTATAGCCTTGGCTGGCAACCAGTCTACCACAGAAAGCAATAGCAACCTACTGCGGGATAATCTTCTGCCCAGTCAGTCATGCCTCTTTCGAGACATGATCGCCCAAGCGTGTATCACGTATGGCACTTAACTGACTGACTGAATATAATAGTTGAAAGTATGATTAAGGCTTCAACTGGTCATAAATTGGGGGATCAGTTTTATATTGTTATGAAGTAATAAACTAATCACCCACTAATTACTACATAATAATATAATACAGCTCTTCCCCTTCTAGCTATGAGTCAAATAACAGGACAGATTTGGTTCTATAGCCTTGGTCGGCAACCAGTCTACCGTAGAAAGCAATGGCAACCTACTGCGGGATAATCTTCTGCCCAGTCAGTCATGTCTCTTTCGAGACGTGATCGCCCAAGAGTGTATCACGTATGGCACTTAACTGACTGACTGAATATAATAGTTGAAAGTATGATTAAGGCTTCAACTGGTCATAAATTGGGGGATCAGTTTTATATTGTTATGAAGTAATAAACTAATCACCCACTAATTACTACATAATAATATAATACAGCTCTTCCCCTTCTAGCTATGAGTCAAATAACAGGACAGATTTGGTTCTATAGCCTTGGTCGGCAACCAGTCTACCGTAGAAAGCAATGGCAACCTACTGCGGGATAATCTTCTGCCCAGTCAGTCATGTCTCTTTCGAGACATGATCGCCCAAGCGATGGCTTTAACTAACTGACTAGCTACTTCAACAGTAAAACGATAAGACCTCGCAGTCAATCTTGTTTTCTTCTTCATGTGCCATATTCCCTCAGGACGTAGGCGATCATAGATATCCATTTGGTGTTGTCTTCTGTCGATTTCAGTATTTTCTGGGCCCCCATTCCTTATTACATGTCCCAGGAACCTCATCTGTCTCTTCCTGATGTTAAGTATGAGTTTTCTTCTCGTTTACATCCTCTCCAACATCTCATCGTTGCTCACGGGCAGTATCCTCAGTATCGTTCTGTTTAACCCCATTTCTGATGCCTCAAGTCTCTTCATCCTTGACGAGATCGTACAACATTCATTTCCATACAGAAGAACAGATATCACATAACAATCCAGCACTCTTTTTTTCCATTGAGATTTTCCCGTCTCTCGGTACTAGTTTTTATGAAAAAATTCGTACATATGATCAGGACAAATAATAATACCACTGAGTGAGACGTCTAATCTCCTGGAAATGGTTTAATGAAAAAAAAAAAAGAATGTATTAATTTCAACAAATAATAATGTTCGACTGATGAATGTTGAATGTTTCAAGAATGAAAACGGTTGTTTTCATTGTTACCACTGTTTGTTTTTTTAAATCATATCACCCCAAGCAAGGCGGTAACGCCACTGATGTGCAGGGGGCTACATAAGAGTGAGAAGATTAGAAAAGAGAAAAACCGGAAACCGCATCCTAAAAAGGAAACAAGGGATGAGCCTCTTCACCTGTTCAATAGACGTGGGTGGAGTGTGAACCGGGCGATAGTTTAGTCTATCCTTCCAACTGAAAAAAAAACAGTGAGAAGCTTAAAAAAGAGAAAAACCGGAAACCGCATCCTAAACAGGAAACAAGGGATGAGCCTCTTCACCTGTTCAATAGACGTGGGTGGAGTGTGAACCGGGCGATAGTTTAGTCTATCTACTCCAATTGAAAAAAAAAACAGTGTGCTGCAGAAAAGAATATTTTATTAACTTTACAGTATTTTCCTAATTGCAAAAATATTCATTGGAAAGGAAAAAAAATCATAAAACTTTTTCCACTGAGAAAAACAATTTTCCGATGTAATTATTGATTGTTAATAATTGTTTTAAAAATGAGTATTATAAATATAGATTATAATTACTTAAAATATTGAATTTATTTATTTTTATCTATTGTAATATATATTAACAATTCTCTAGATATCTGCAACCTACCTATTTTTTTCTTTTTAATTTTAAATATATTTAACGAAATATATACATAAAGAAATGGTAAACCTTATTTGAACAAGAAAAAAGAAAAAAGACACACATGTAATCGTTGGCAAAATGAAAATGATATTCAAAATAGCAAATTGCGTTCACTTTGAGGTTTAAGCATTTCTCAGGGTATGTGACCCCTGCCAAACATGTTAATCCAAAATGGCATATCCTGACATGATTGCACTCCCCGAAGCAATGTCTTCATACCTTCGGGGATAGCTCTTTCCAAAGGGAACGACAGCATAGAGGAATATACTTAGGATTGTATTTACGCCCACTGAGAGTAAAACCCGCCATTGGTTTGGGCTGGAAAGTCAAAACTCCATTGATTAACAGAGAGGAATACATTAGGCCGTTCAGATTCTATCGTCATTTCGCCGTATATATATATATATATATATATATATATATATATATATATGATTTTTTTTAATTTAAAATTAATGTATTTTAAATTGCGACACGGACATTTCTATGAGTTGAGATTTTAC
>JBBBDQ010000510.1:1122500-1137500 GCA_037127315.1 Ascarosepion bandense
ACTTACATCCATTCATTTTTCTTTCAGTCTACAGTTTCGTTTTAACTGGAAACAACTATTGCTTTTTAGTCTTTCGTGTCAACGTCCAAAGAGTCTGAGTTCCAGGACCATGGATTAGTTTTAAACCTTTCATTACACCCGAGCAACGCCGGGCTACACTGCTAGTAAGTTATACTTTAGAACATGTACAAAATAAACTTTACTACAAACTGGATATTTTGTTTCGACATTAAAAGGACAATAGCGTTTACTACCTGATGAAACATTGTCCTTTCAATGTCGAAATTCTTTCTAGTAGATTGTAATTTGAATGTTCTAAACTTTTTGAACATGTTCTAAAGTATAATTTATATTAAATACACTAATATATATGTGATACAGCGAAATAATTGTGTTTGCCACGACCTCATTCATTCAAGGCTGGTCACGTTACGAATTCACCCTGTATCCAATATGTGGCAATTCAGTCTGTGTACAAACAGAGCTTTAAAATTTAACAGACAAATTGACAAGTCGATAAAAACAAAATTTCATAATTTGTGCATGAAAATATGCGTGGGTATATTAATCTGTGTATGTGTCTGTTTGCCAGCATTTCTGAATATCTTCGTCTATTTTTCCATGTGTTAATGTTTGTAGGTTTATTTATGTGTGCGTTCTTTCTCTTCCTCGTTTAATATATAAATAAATAACTTTCTAAATCTAGTAACTTGTTAAACTTAGAAAAAATTCTTTTAAATTTCACAACAATAATACAGTAAATCTAATAGTTAATTAATATTGTTGATAACAATTTAATCAAATATTGAATAGTAATGCCCCCCAAATTATTTTAAGTCTGCTCACATATTCCCCAAATTAGAATTTGCTTTACTTTGATTGGTCCACATTGTACATACCACAATGCCTCCCTGATTAAAGGGGTTTTGCTTGTTTTTAACCTTTTAAAACCATTCAATTTGAAATAAACCACATCACTTGACAAGACACAAGATGTATCAAAACAAAATAGCTACTTTTGTAGTGAAATTATAACATATCTATGTTATAATTCTGAATAAATATTATATATATATATATAAAACCTAGAATTTTTTTTAGATATTCTACAATTTCATGGGTAATACGTATTTCGCTGCAAACCTTACTACTCGTCAGACCCAAATGATACAACAGTTAATATTCAAAATTTATTCCGATTTCTCCTTTCAAATTCTTTTTTTTTTCAGAATCACACCACACAATGCAGAATATTTAAAAACCAGAACGAAAAATCAGAAACGTTATGAAGGAGAATGAAAATAGCTAGGCTGTATGTCTAGACACATCAGACGCCACGAATTGAAAATTTTAAATTTTAAAATATCTAATTTTACGTTCTCTAAATATACAGCTTCATCGCTCTAACGCTTGATTAAAACCCATTATAACTCAACGATATAAAGTCCTCAGTTTTCCCCAATATCAAAACTGTGCAGAATTTTCAACAAAAATCGTCATGGTATTAAACAATATTTTTACAATTTCCAACTTTGATTTCTCCTCCGTAAAATATTAAGTTATACGAGAATCATTCAATAAATAAAGTGAATTTTCGGTATAAGGACTTTTTTTAAAATGTAGTCTCCCAGCAGTGTCACACACTTTTCCCATCTGTGCACAAGCTTCCGTATTCCATCAGCGTAAAAATCTTTGGACTGATGTCTCAGCCAATCACTCACAGCACTTTTGACTTCATCGTCTCTTTCAAACTTTGTGTATCTCGTGAACGCTTTCAAGGAACCAAACAGCTGAAAGTCTGAATGGGCAAGGTTTGGGCTTTAAAGTGGATGGGTGAGCAGTTTCCAGCCCAGCTCGTTGATGGTCTGCACCGGTTGGGTTACTGTGTTAAGCCTTGCATTATTTGATGCAAGACCACTCCATGTGACTGATGACCCCTGCGTTTGTTCAAGAGATAGGCTCAAGGCCCTTGCAATGTCATCCACTGTCACCCTTCTGTCAAACTAAATGAGGTCATTGATTGATTCGATCACCTCGGGAGACCTCACTTCTGTAAGCCTCCCAGGCTTGTCTTCATCCTCAACAATGCTGCGTCTTTCTTTAAACAATTTAGCCCACTTGTAGACATTTTATTTATTGCTGAAACATGTGATACCATACACAGTTGACATTCTCCTATGAGTCTCAACTGGTTTGCACCCTTCAGCAAACAAAAACTTGATAACTGACCTCTGTTCAATCCTGGAGTATGCTTCTTGCTCGGCCATCTTGGTTAATCTCCAAAACTCTCAAAGCTTTTTTTTTCAATCTACAAAAAAATTAAATCCCTTTTGAAAAAGAATTAAATGAAAACAATTATTAAACAGGTAAGCTTCTATCTGTATTAGAAGTCCTTATACCGAAAAATTCACCATATTTATTGAATGACCCTCGTTCAATTCAACCATATGACACATTTAAAGGTAAAATATATATTAATTCGAGACATCAAAAAGTTCATGCAAATGGCTGCCTTTTATTGATATTAACACAGAACGAGCTCATTTTCTTTCAGACTGTGTAGAGAGAGATTGTCGTCATCCAGCAAGTAAACTCTTACATTTCAATAAATATTTAATTTGTATATTGATAAAACATGAAATGGCTAATAAATTGATGCGCGATCTATTTAATTCAACAAATTATTTCTCTATGTCGTTTTAATATGAAAAATAACTTTCTCATCATCTCCATCGTGGGGGTCGAAATTTCATCTTCTTTTTTTTCCTCCTCTCATATCGCTCCTCAGTTTTCATTCGATTTTATTTTTGTCGTCCTCTCTCATTTCCTATTTCTCAAAATTATATTTCATGTTTTTCATAGTCGTCGGTTTATTTTCCTCCAGAATATTAAATATTTGTAACTCGAAAGATCGTCATCGGGGAATTTTTTTTCTTAGACTTTTAAATGTCAGTCGTAAGTATATTCGTATTTATTTACCGACTCTATTTTAATATTCAGGGCAAGCGTCCGTCAACCTCCGGCAAGAATTTATCGCTTCGATTCAATTTAAATAATTTAAAGTACCTTCAGAATAGCAGTAGCGCAAGAAAAATCTATCTTTATATATATATATATATATATATATATATATATATATATATATATATATATAACACTGTATTTTCTGTGTAGTTTTATTCGGAAATGTAATGTTTGAATATCTGATTTGATCTGTATGTGTGCGGAAATCTGTGGGTACGTGTGGGAGGGAGACAGAGATAGTAATAAATATAGATAAAGATAGATTTTTCTTGAGCTATATATATATATAGCAGTATAGGTCGGCGTTACTCGGGTGTAATGAAAGCTTTAAAACCAATCTATGATCCTGAAGCTTAGACTTTTTGGCGAATTTTTGGCGCGAAAGACTGTAAAGCAAAACCGTAGACTGAAAGAAAAATGAATGGATGTAAGTCAAATTTTTATTTTCTTGTATCAATATCAAATAATTTTTTTCGTCGTCAACTGAATTTTGAAGGCTAAATAAGTCCTCTGAGTAAATGGTATCATGGCAAAGACAATTATAATTACTTTGAGCCAAACCCGAAGCAAAAATTAAATAGAAAAACTGAAAAAAATACAGACCCACATCATAAACGTCGTTTTTTATTTATATATATTATCGATTTTCTGCTCTATTGTAAGAAATGCAAACTTGAAACTTCTGAATATCGTTTCTTATGTCTTTGTCTATGAGTATCAAATTTGATTAAAATCGGATCACTCCTTCTATAACCCGATTTTTTCAATTTCGATATTTATCGGAGGTACCTCGACACAAAACCTACCTAAGAACACTCGCAGACGCTTATAGTACAACTGTGTATATTTTCATGAAAATCGGTGCAGCCATTTCGGAGTCTATAGGTAACGGACACACACACACACACAGACACACACAGACAAACACACACACAGAGACAAAGTTCCGTTTATAAATAAGTTTAAATATATATATATACAGTACTATGCAAAAATATTAGGACAAGAACTATTTTTTCTTTTATGAGGCATCAAAATAAAGTTTAAAATCATCCCTGTTTTAACACTTTTGGACAGTACCGGTAGTGTGCAAAAGTATTAGAACAGAGGTGATTTTCCTAAACACCTCACTAGAATTCAAAAACTGGGTGAAAAGCCAAACGTTTGTAAGAATTATTTAACTAAAACATTTCGGAACTTGAATTGGCCACAACAAAAATCTTATATAAATCCTATTGAACATCTATGGGATATTTGGAATAAAAAAGATTGATAAATTTACTTCACAAGACACACTTTTGGAACAAATACCAGCTGCTTGGCAGGAGATACCATTAAATACATTGAAGAATCTTGTGATGTCAATGCTTGACAGAATGAAGGCTGTGATCAAAGCAAAAGGCTATTATACTAAATATTAAATTCATTTTGTAACAAGTATTTCTTTCTTGCTAAAACATTTTTTCATTTTTTGAGTAAATCAAATAAGATTACTTCAGTTAAATTATTTTCTGTCAATATGCCTCATAAAAGGTAAAATAGTTCTTGTCTTAATACTTTTGCACAGTACTGTCTATATATATAATGAGTAGATATGCGTATGTATGTGAGGATGTATGCAAGTATGAAAATATATGCCTAATTTGAGAGCATGTGTGAGAATTGTTCGCATACGTACATATATTTAACACTATTTATATATCCGAAAATCCCTTCTTTATAAAATATCTATGAGTATGCAAACGCAAGATTCGTATGTGGACATGAATAAATGTAAGTCCATAGGTCTGATAAACAGAAACACAGTCACATTTGTATGTACATAAATGGATGTGTGCGCATGTGTGTATGTGGATAAGTGGATATAAGCTGATGTACATGGGCGTGTTAATTTGTGATTTACACATACATACACATCCATGGAATTAAAAGTAGACGGTTAATGACTTGGTGGTCAACATCTTCGCAACTGGTCTGAATACCCACAACTGAGATGATGGCAATACATCTGTCCTGACTTTTTTTTCCTTTTTCTTTTTTTCTTTTTTCTTATATTTCTCTCTTCAGTTAAAGGAAATGCTTATTCCGGCAAAAATTGTTGTACCAAATGGAAAGAATATTTTGTGGTCTGATGAAATGAGCTAATTTAGCTTATTGAAATGAATTATAATTTATAACCAATTTATGACGTATATATATATATATAATACTAATATATATCACAATATATAAATAGTCCAGCAAAAACTCATCTGGCCTGGCGATTGTTTTTAGAATAAAACTAACTATCGACACTAGGTGGTAACTTCAATGACCACACACACACACACACACACACACACACACACTCTCTCTCTCTCTCTATATATATATATATATATATATTTGCTGGAAATAACGAATGTAAAAATCATATATATATATATATATATATAATACTAATATATATCACAATATATAAATAGTCCAGCAAAAACTCATCTGGCCTGACGATTGTTTTTAGAATAAAATTAACTATCGACACTAGGTGGTAACTTCAATGACCACTCTCACACACACACACACACACACACACACACACTCATATATATATATATATATATATATATATATATATATTATATTTGCTGGAAATAACGAATGTAAAAGTCTTTCACAATTTTTAAATTCACAAACGCTTTCAGCCATTTCACTGGCCATTCTCAAGAAATAGTTGAAGTTGAGTACTGAAATATTTTTTGATAGAAAGACGAGATTTACCGTCACGGGCGCCACGTAAGCACTTTCTGAAAAGGAAAACGCAAAATAAATTACGTTGTAGTCAACACAAGAAGAAAAATAACAACATCGAAAACATAACACCCATGAGAATGGCCAGTGAAGTGGCTAAAAGCGCTTGGAAATATAATAATCATGAAGCAACTTTCTTAGCAAACTTAGCAATATAATATTTCGACTACATGTCAGACGAGTTTGTTAGTCTGAGAAAACGCATCGCGTCAATCTTCTGTAGGTTAGCATCAGTCATACTGATGACATACAGAAAGGGGGACACTCAGATGATATATGATGGAACATTCATTTTGGAACCAGTGCCAGAGATATTAAAGTATGAAGTGGAATCTGCAATAGCCAAACTGAACCAGACAGCATAGCCATAGAGCTGCTGATAGCTTTTGAAGAATTTGGCATAGAGGAAAATTCAGAAACATTAAATGAAATTTATAATAATGGTGTAATACGAGATGACCTCAGGCAAGTAGATCTTCATAGCGCTGCTTAAGAAGCCAAGAGCAAACAAGTGCGAACTCCAAAGAACCATCAGTTTAATGAGCCATCTAACAAAACTTATCGTCCTAATCTTGATAAAAAGCGAGAAGCAGATTTAGGCCAGAGATAGGACAGGAACAGTGCGTATTCGTCAAAGACACTGGAACAAAGAACGCCATATTTATGATTAGGATGCTCTCCAAAAGGGTAATACAAATAAAGAAGGTTTTGTGTATATGTTTTATCGATTATGCAAAGGCGTATGACAAAATGCACCACAAAGAAATGATGGAGATGCTTGGCAACCTCGATATATTTAGGAAAGACCTAAGAGTAATCAAGAATCTCTACTGGCAGCAAACTGTCTACTTACGGACAGGTAACGAATTCAGCAATTATAATAAGATTAAAAGGGGCGTAAGACAAGGATGTGTCTTTTCACCAGATCTATTAACTTATACTAGTTGTTATGCCAGGATTCCTCATCGGAGGCCACAATTTAAACAATTTAAGGTACGCAGATGATACAGTGCTAATAGCAAACACAGAAAGAATACTACAAGACCTCTTACAGAAGGTAGCCGAAGAGAGTTACAAGAAAGGACTACAAACTGCAAGAAAACCGAATCAACGGTAATCAGCAAAAAAAGCGGCCCAAAATGCCAAATACTGATTGGGAATAGTAAAATCAAGCAGGTACAAAAATTGAAATAACCTAGAATGTTTTCTAACAGAAGACGGAAAGTGCGACACTGAGATCCGAAGGCGAATTGGCATGGCGAACGAAGCATTCCAGAAGTTTATTAAAGAATTAAAAAACAGGACAATTTCACTAGAAACAAAGAGGAGAGTACTGGATTGCTAAATGATGCCGGTTCTTCAATATGGCAGTGAGTGTTAGACAATATCTTTGAAAATGAAGGAAAAACTTGAAGCAGCTGAAATGTGGTTCTACAGAAGGATGCCTCGGATATCATGGACCGAGCATGTGAGCAATGAGGTTTTGGAAAGGATGGAGACGAAATAGAAAATTAATACTTAGCATCAGAAAGAGACAGCTGACGTTCCTGGGACATGCAATGAGGAAAGAGATCTTGGAGAACCTGAAACTAACAGACCAGATAGAGGGATAAAACAGACAGGGGAAAGCAGCGGATAACATATTTGAAGGACCTGGTCAAGTGGATGACAGAACAAGAAAGCGTGCTAAGAGCCACCAGGGACAGAGAGACGTGAAAGGCCATGATCACCTACGTCCTGAAAGGACATGGCACATAAAAAAGAAGAAATTAGCACAACAATCTCTTACGGCAGTTAACAACATACTGTAGTTCATTTTTAAATCAGTTACTAAATATTTCAACTTAGCGAACTGGTCAAACTTAGTTTGAGATAAGGTTAAATAATTTGTCATCAGAATCAATACCAAGTTGATAACTGATGTCAGTAGGAAGGTCGTTTATGAACATCGAGTAAAAAGGTCCAAGAATAGAGTCCCGGGCGACGCATGCATTAGTGCAAAAAGATATAGCAGAAAAGTCGTTTTTATCATTTCACCCCAAGCAAGGCAGTTTTACTGCCACTAGTGTACAGTGGGTTACATAGGAGAAATGTGATGAAATGAAGGGACAGGTTGTAGGGGTGTCAGGAAGTGGGTAAGAGAAGAATGAGAATATTGGTGTGATGGGAATGGGGTGGACGGAGAATAGAACATGAGAGAAAGGATGCGAGTCAGTAAGATAGGAGATGACTATTGAGCTTACATTTAAATTCTTGGAGATTGTAGCTGTCGGAGAAGCAAGAATACCGAAAAGAAATTCCACAGGCGGGAAGTGCAAGAAAAGAAGCTGTGGGAGTAGACGTTGAGGTTACATTTTATTGATTTCACTGTGAAATGGTGGGACCTATTTGCTAATCTAGTATCTCGATTAAATTCATGCATAAGGGCCACCAGTGAGTTAAGTTCATCGGTCAAGTAACCGTGAATGTATTTGTAGAAGAGACACAGGGAAGATACAATGTGCTGGCGAGAAAGTGACAGTACCTGAGCTGCCAAGTTAGGATAGATCCCATTACAGATTCTCCGTTGGATTTTGTCAAGAACCCTGATGTCAATAACAGGGATAACTGACTAAATGTGGCAGCAGTATTCAATACACAGGCGGATAGTAGATTAATATATGTTCAGGATGGATTCAGCCAGGAAAACACTGAATAACTCCTTGGATTTGTCCGGAAATAGCATAAGCTTTTAACTTAAAAGCCCCGTATATCAGACCCTGTCAAACGCTGTCGTGATGTCCTAGGCAACAGCCCAAGGGTGAACATTTTACCTGAAGTTTGATACACTGTTAAAGCTATAATCATTAGTACACTAGCAGTTGCCCAAGAGAAACAAAAGCCATAATGCATGCCAACAAGAATGTCCTGTGATGTGAGACACTTAACCAATTCAAAGTTGATTAGGCCTTCAAATTATTTGCCAAAAAGTTGTAGAAGACCAATAACTGTAAGTGTCAGACGGTTCACCCGAGTTTATAAAGACTCGACCAACAGAGGCGGATCCTAACAATGTTGAAAGCAATAGGTAGCGAGTCATTTATTGACACAGCTTAGAGGAAATAGGAGCCAGTCGAAGAGTACATTTCCTAAGGATTGTTACAGGGACACTCCCAAATTCATACGATTTGTCGGAATCCAGATTAGAGATGAGAATAGAAACAGTGAAGCGACTTGCATATCACTCAATAGCGTCTCAGCTGAAGTTAGGTAAGTATGCCCCAGAGTCAAGATTGGAGATGGAAAAGAATTTACAGATAAAGCATTCTTCAGAAAATGCATGACGAGAAGAGGAAAATAAAGCTTAATCTTATTTAATACACTATTACAGATCAGTCAGTAGTCATGATTTTATTAAAAACTGTAGGGAGACAATAGTTGTCTTCACTTAATAGAAGACTAGTTGTCTTCCCTTTTGAGGAACTCTTCTTTATCGGAGATTATTCTCTTCCTGGCCTTGGTGAGTATAACCACAAGGATTACTGCTGACCAGACGGTATGTCATTTCTTTGCTATTTTTGTCCATTTGGACAACATGAACATTCATCTTGTTTTGGGACGTACTTAAATATTCTGAATATATTGTAACTGTTTGTATTATATTAAAGGCTTATTTATTCTTTTCACATAACTTGTCCTTTTTACTACACCTGCTACGGCAGCGTATTATATATACTCTAATGTTTATACTAGTATCACGTAACTAGAAATATCGCCGGTTCATAGCTAATAGTAATAATACTATACGGTATCAAATTTAATCAGTAAAAAATGACTTAGCTCCCTTGACCACAGTGTACATTTATTAGGTGCAGTCACTGATACTTGTGTTCTCTTATGAACTATGACGCTGTTATATCTGGAAAAATGATTCATGCGGTCTATAGTGCGTGATCAGCCGGTGTGAACGAAGGAGAATTTATTATTTCTAGGTGGTATTTCCGAGAAGGTGTAGCGATAAGAAAAGAATTAAAATCAACTCTCTTCTTCACAAAGACGTATGAAATCCTGGTTTTTTCCAAAAAGAATAATGTTGACAATGTGCTTGAAACCAGATTTCGCAATTAGGTGTTAAAATGATTTTTGACCAATAGGAGCGACTTGCAAGACTTAGCGATCCAGTGCTAAATTAAAAAAAGGACTATATAAATAACCTACAGAGTCATAGATGGAAGCCGCTAGACGAAACAGCTAAAATGTTACTTCAACTTCAAATCGACCCGGAGATAAGGTCAGGTCGCACATTGTTCTCTTTCTCCTTATTTCTTTCAACAATTACTACAACGAACATTTTCTACGAACTCTTGATACCCTAAACATTCTAATTGCACATTAATTTCTACAACTTGTGTTATTCTTTCATTTTCATAATTTTCTATTTTAAAATGCAAAATGTATATTTCATTCTCACACTATTCCACACTAATCCACACATTTCAACCTGCCGACAACCAGCCTTCTGATAACGATGAAAAACCTTTTGATGATAATTCTGCATAAAACTTGTAAGCTGTAGGGAGTTCGGTTATGTCTGACACAAGGCCGAATCAAAGAAATATTAACCAGCTCCCCTATGGATTTTTACATTTCCATAAAGTTAGCCGGGCTGATAGTCAACTATAATCTTTTGAAGTTTATAGGATCCTATTTCAGCAGTGTTTGCAGTAATCTGTTTATTAACATGTTTTTAAGTTGGGTTGTGGTATTACTAGTTAATTTTTTAAATTTATTTTGATCGTCCAGAATGGCCTGTAATTTGGAGTGATATTCCTGTCTGTTTAAAATAACAAATGTATTGGTTTTATCGGCACGACGGATAACAATATTTTTGTTATTTTTGAGATGTGTGGCTGCTTTTATGAGAGGCGTATTTATAATAAAAAAGATCATCCCCTCCGACCTATCATTTCTCAAATACCCACACCAATATATAACCTTTCCAAAACACTTAACAAACTAATTACTCCCTATCTTCCTGGTAAATATAGTATTAATTCCACGGACGAATTTTTACAGATTCTCCATTCCGTAAAACCTAAGAATCAAATAATTGCATCTTACTTTCAAAACTTATTCACAAATGTTCCCGTCCAGGAAACAATTGACATCATTATCCGTGATGTATACCACCATGCTACTCTCCCATCAATCAATAGAAAGAAACTCGCGGAGAGCGTGGCAGCAGAGAGTCCTCAGAAGAGAAGCCCCCGTCAAGCAAGTGTTTCGGCCCTTATCTCCTGACACTCTAGGGGGGTTGGGCCACACCCGGTTCATGACTCCGGATGTCCCTCTGCTGCCCCTTTTTTTTTTTTCGGGACGAGCCACGGATAGGATCCGTGACCTTCTGGATATGCTCATTTTCACTCAAAGACCCCCGCACTAACCACTTAGCCAGAGGTACACCTGATATTTGTAGGAAAATTAAGCCTTATAAAGTTCACTTTTATTCCTCCTTGACCAGATCCAGCTTGAACACCTCTCTGCCGCTTCTGCCATTGCTTTCAGAGCTCTGGTTTTTTCCCTTCCTGCAACTGAGAGCTGTTTTATGAGGCTGTATGCAGACGCTCCTACAAACCCCCTAGCTCCAATTTCTGCAGTGAGGACTTTGACCTGGTAGTCTTCTCTCCTCAGGCTGTTTGCCAGATCAGCATACTTTCCAGTCTTGTAGATTTGAGCTGCCTCCATTCTGTTCTTATATGGCACTGTGAGTTCTATCATAATCAGCTGCTTGGTTGACTGAGAGTGGACTACTATGTCTGGTCTCATGCCACTCTTGCTGATGATCTCTGGGTGACTCTTCCATTCTGGGAGGTCTGCAGTGCACTCCCAGTCATCTGCCCCGTCAAGCATACTCTGCCTGCATGTTCCAAGTGGGACTGTTGTTCTTGGCCATGATTTGCTGCCTCCTGCCGTGAAGAATGTTGCGGATGCTTTTGGAATCCTGATTTTCCCTTTTGTGGTGTTGGTACTAGTCCAGACTACTTGTACAATCTCTTTGAGCACTTGATTGTGCCTCCATGTGTACCTTCCTTGAGCCAGGGCTACTTTACATGAGCTTAGGACATGCTCTACTGTTTGTTTTTCATGGCAGAGGGGGCATGAAGGATCGTCTGTTTTTCCCCACTTCACCAGGTTTGCATATGAGGGCAGAAGGTCATATGCAGCTCTGAGAATGAAGCTGATCCTGAGAGGGGCCATGTGCCAAATGTAATTCCAAGTGAGACTTCTTTGGAGTGCATTCTCCCACGTTGTCCATTGCCCTTGCTGGCTCTGCTGGACTGCTTTTTGGAGTCTTTTTTGGTCTTCTTCTTTTCTCATCTCCTGAATCATCATGTCTCTTTTGGCTTTTCCTTTGGCCTTTGACCACCATTCAGTTTTGGTCATCCCCAGTCCTAGTCTTTTGGTCTGCATGTGACCTGTTATTTCTCTGATCTTGAGACTTTCTCTGGCAGAATTCATTGCTATCTTGAACTTTCCATTTTCTGCCTGTCTTCAGTTGGGGCTTGATTGCTTCTACCACCCTGTCTCCTGAGTCCTCCAGCATGCTGTGAAGTCTGATCTTCCCTGCTTTATATTCCTCCAGGATGGATTTCAGTGGTAGTTTCAGCTTTGCTTGGCGACAGTACAGCGCTATGTCAGTCAGACAGGGTGGGACACAAAGTCATTTCCTTGTGAACTTGCTGATTTTGGCTTCCATTGCCTCCACTATGCTGGTGCAGATGTAGTATATCATCAGGGGCCATAGGAGCTTTGGTATCAGCATGAACTGCAAACACCAGACCTTGTATTTGCCAGGGAGCCCACACTGGTCAATGGTCTCCAAACCTTCTTCCAATATCTGCTTGGTTTCTTTTGCTCTTTGTGTGTCTTTCGGCCTATCATCATACCACCTTCCAAGGCTCTTAACTGGCTACTCTGTGACTGCCGGAATGGCCTGGTTGGCAACACTGAAGACCACAAATTCGGCCACTTTTCCTTTTCTCAGTGAGAGACTCCGTGATTTCTTTGGCTTGAACTTCATTCTAAATGAGGCAACTATGTTGTCCAGCCTCTCCAGCACATGGCGTGTCTCCTCTTCTCTGGATGAAATCACCGTAGTGTCATCCATGAAGGCCTTGAGAGGGGGCATCTTGTATCCATCTCCAAGGTCTGTTTGTCTTGCGTTGCTAGTTGCTGCTTTCAAGATGACTTCCATTGCCAACACGAACAGTATTGGGGAAATTGCACAGCCCATTGCAATGCCCACCTCCAAGTTTATCCAATCTGTCGTATACTCCTTGGTAGAGAACCGCATTGTGAAGCCATTGAAGTACTTCTTGAGCATGTCGCGGATGTTCTCTGGCACATGGTACATCTCCAGAGCCAACTGTATCATCTCATGGGGTACAGATCCATATGCGTTTGCCAGATCAAGCCACACCACGTCCAGGTTTCTCTTCTCTGTTTTTGCTCTTTGGATTGCGTCCCAGATCATCGTTGTGTGTTCTACACAGCCAGCCACTCCCGGGATGCCACCCTTCTGGACTGACACATCCAAGTACTTGTTTTCCATGAGGTAATTGGTTAGCCTTGCTGCCATGACAGAAAAGAAGATTTTCCCTTCGACGTTGAGTAGTGATATTGGCCTGAACTGGCTGATGTCACTTGAATTTTGCTCCTTGGGGATGTACACACCATCTGCTGTCATCCACTGGCCGCTGATCTTCTTGTTTCTCCAAGCCGATCGCAGCAGTTTGTGGAGCCACTTCAGAACCTTGGGACATTTCTTGTACAGCTGATCAGGTATTCCGTTTAATCAATATTAAACCCACTATATTAAAAAACTATTATTAGCATGCACCACACAAGTACCCTTTCACGATCCCTTAGGCAATATTTATACACAAATAGATGGTATTGCGATGGGATCTCCTTTAGGTCCCCTCTTTTCTAATACTTATATGGCAAATCTAAAAAATAAAATAATTAATGACAACAATAAACTCTTTATATATGTAAGATACATAGATGACATCTTTGTTTTAGCTAAGAATATAGATCAAATTAAATATCTTAAAAACAAATTTAAAAGTCACTCCGTCCTCAAATTTACATTAGAACTTAATGTTAATAACAAAATCCCATTCCTTGATATATTCATTCATTCTAGCACACATAAATTTACTACTTCTCTATATAGGAAACCAACTAGTATAAATTCGTGTCTTCTTGATTATAATAGTGAATGCCCCCAACAATATAAGTTAGCTGTTATAAAAAACTTACTTCAACGCGCACAAATGATATCTTCTTCCAAATATATATTTTATAAAGAATTACAGAACATTAAGCAAACACCAGTCAATAATGGATTTCCTAACTCCGTTATTGATCAACAAATTGAAATGTATCTCAACAAAATTAACAATAGCTCTAACAATAATGATAATATTAATAATAATGGTTTACATCAAAATAAACATAACACTATTAACTTATACTATTGCAACCAAATACATAATAATTATAAACAAGATGAAAAAACTCTCAAAAACATAATACGTAGAAATGTTAAACCAGTGGAAAGTAATAATCAAATTGAACTCATTATATATTATAAAAAGTTTAAAACAATTGACCTCATAGTTTATAATAACCCAACAGGCACTAAACTAAATTCTTTACAAAAAAACCAATGTAGTGTACCAATTTACATGCCCATTCAGAGATTGCATCTCTGATACTAATCAAAAACCTAGTACATATATATTTGTTTTACTAAAACCACGCTCTCCCGTAGACTTACATGTCATCTTTCTGATCAGAGTACAATTAAACAACATTTATCTGAAAAACATAAACATGTAGGTAATATCAGACAGATTTTGGTCAACAATACGGTGATCCTTACTCATACACACAGTAAGAGGAACCTGCAGATATTGGAGGCCATGTACATCAAATCTAACAACCAAAACTTAATAAAATCAACTTTAAAACCGGAAATAACATATTACATTGCATTTGACTACATGGTTTTGTTGTCATTTCGTGCTATCACGTGGTGTGACGTCATAAAACCGCATTGCAAATTTGAGAACTGCGTTTATTATTTTTGGTAACTATTGCCGTTGCCAAGCGGAGTTTTATGTCAACACAAAATAAAAT
>JBBBDQ010000510.1:1140000-1192500 GCA_037127315.1 Ascarosepion bandense
TTTTCCCAGGAATAGAGTCTTTTTCCTCACGTCATATATCGTTCTATCTTTTTTATAATGAAACGTTGCCGGAGGTTTTCGTCTAATCGAAATATTGCTATGCGGGAAACGGAAATGATTGGTGAGTTGCATCTAATATTTTTGCTGGGGCAAGTGGAAACATGTTTGAGCCAGGAGAATTTTTTTTTCATTGGAAATTTGACTCCTGGCGTTGATGCAATGTCTTATGAAAAATACATGAACGCAGATAAAGTATTTATGCATATATTCAAAATCTATGCCCTCTTTATGGATAGATAGATCAGTAGAATGGTAAAAGAGAGGATCTATCAGGAAAAATATAACATAAAAAATGGACGACTCTCAGATCGTCAAGCACTGCCTACGCGTGACTTCGGATACAATTAAGCAACATATAGGTCTATATACATTTCTTTAACAACTAGTTTTAAATAATCAATATTTATTAGAAATTTAATTGGCTTTTAACCCTGTATTTGAATTTCAGTGAGGTTTTTAGAAAAATCACCCCTGTTTTAATATTTTCGCACACTACCGGTAGTGTGCAAAAGTGTTAGGACAAGGGGAGGGATTTTAAACTTTATTTTGATGCCTCATCTAAACTTATTTTATAAATGGAACTTTGTGTGTGTGTCGGTGTGTGTCTGTGTGTCTGTGTGTGTCTGTACGTTACCTGAAGCGGCTAAACCGATTTTCTTGAAAATTTACACAGTTGTACTGTAAGCGTCTGCGAGATTTCTTAGCTAGGTTTTGTGTCGAGGTACCCAGGATAAATATCGAAAATCTATAATCGAAAAAATAGGGTTATAGAAGGAGTGGTCCGATTTTAATCAAATTTGATACACCCATAGACAAAGACATAAGAAACGATATTCAGAAGTTTCAAGGTTGCAGTTCTTACAATAGTGCAGAAAATCGATAATATATAGATATATAAAAGATGTGTGTGTGTGTGTGTGTGTGTGTGTGTGTGTGTGTGTGTGTGTGTGTGTCTGTTTATCTGCCTGTATCTCTGTATTTTTTTTCAGCCTTTTTTAATTTTAGTTTTTGCTTCGGGTTTGGCTCTAAGTAGGTATAATTGTAGCTCTTTGTCTCAGCCATGATACCATTTACTCAGAGGACTTATTTAGTCTTCAAAATTCTGTTTACGACGAGAAAACGTATTTGATATCGATACCAGGAAATCAAAATTTGACTGACATCCATTCATTTTTCTTTCAGTCTACGGTTTCGATTTAACTGGAAACAACTTTTGCGTTTTAGTCTTTCGGACCAACGTCTAAAGTGTCTGAGCTTCAGGACCATGGATTAGTTTTAAAGCTTCCATTACACCCGAGCAACGCCGGGCTATACTGCAAGTATATATATATATATATATATATATATATATATAAGGTGCGATTGGTAAATTGTCGCAATTAATTTATTTCAAATATTCTTTAGGCTGAATCTGAGCTCCAGGATCAAAGATTAGTTTAAAGCTTTCATTACACCCGAGCAACGCCGTGCTATACTACTAGTAAAAGATAACATATTTCTTGTCCAAACACTCTTGCACAATACTGTATATATATAACAGGAACAATATTGGGAAAAATAAATGACAAAATGGAAACAAATTTTTGGGGCCCGTTTCATCCACTGGGACTTCATCGAACAAATGTTGTTATGTTAGTGCGAGTACACCTGCGCACGAACAAAGCATGCTGGGAATTAAGAAATAACATCCGGATAAGAAATAACATCCGGATAAGAAATAACATTCTCATAAGAAATATTTTTTCCACATTGAAGCTCTACCGTCTATTGGATTTGAATCGGATTCATATCGTTTCACCCCAAATAAGGCAGTACTGCCACCGGTGTGCAGAGATCTACATAAGAGAAGAGTAAAGGATTTTTAAACTTTTTTTTTAACTCACATCACCCCGAGCAAGGCGGTAACGCCACTGATGCGCAGGGGGCTACGTAAAAAGTGAAAAGATTGGAAAAGAGAAAGCCGGAAACCACATCCTAAACAGGGAACAAGGGATACATAAAAGAAGAGCGAAGAGAAAGAGGAACCGGTTACAAGAGTTGTCATTGAATAGGTAAGAGAAGGATGGGAATACTGGTGTGAAGAGAGTTGCGTGAGAGTAGAGTGAAAATGGAGAAGAACAAGATACAGGGAGTGTCAGAGAATGGGTAAGAGAAGGATGGGAATACTGGTGTGAAGAGAGATGCGTGAGAGTAGAGTGAAAAGGGAGAAGAACAAGATACAGGGAGTGTCAGAGAATGGGTAAGAGAAGGATGGGAATACTGGTGTGAAGAGAGTTGCGTGAGAGTAGAGTGAAAAGGGAGAAGAACAAGATACAGGGAGTGTCAGAGAATGGGTAAGAGAAGGATGGGAATACTGGTGTGAAGAGAGTTGCGTGAGAGTAGAGTGAAAAGGGAGAAGAACAAGATACAGGGAGTGTCAGAGAATGGGTAAGAGAAGGATGGGAATACTGGTGTGAAGAGAGATGCGTGAGAGTAGAGTGAAAAGGGAGAAGAACAAGATACAGGGGGTGTCAGAGAATGGGTAAGAGAAGGATGGGAATACTGGTGTGAAGAGAGTTGCGTGAGAGTAGAGTGAAAAGGGAGAAGAACAAGATACAGGGGGTGTCAGAGAATGGGTAAGAGAAGGATGGGAATACTGGTGTGAAGAGAGATGCGTGAGAGTAGAGTGAAAAGAAAAACAAAATACAGAATTTGTTGAAAAAATAAAAGAAGAATGGAAGTGAAAGGGGATAAGAGATGGTAATTGACGTTGCATTTAAACTCTTTGCATGCAATCTATGTGTGTTTTTTCTTTCCTTAGTCGTTCCTATGCTGTGTAGAGCTGGTAGTGGGTTAATTCTAAATCAAGGTTACTAGCTTCAATACGGAAATATAAAACATTTGATTGTAAAATTTGATAAGGATATTTATCACCTATTTCTCAAAATTTCAACGTACATTCACTTACACTTCCTGTCATTTCGACCTGAAGACGCCTACTATGAAGATGCGATTGTCTCATTTGGTTTTCAATTTTCTTAAATTTTTTCCACATTTGTTCTGATATTGTTATACAGTTTACGAACAATATGGCTGATGGTTTAAGCGCATAGGAATTGTTGAGCGTATAGGCGTTGTTCAAGAAACTTATCTTGTCAGATTAAGCGTTCTCTCCCAGAAAAAATAGGATTAGGTAAACAAGGCAGTGACTCTGTGGATGTTGAATAAGTACAAATGCGCCTAAACAGGTATCTGCAACGGTGGTTAGTTAGTCGGCTCAGCAGGCACAAGTGACGGCCATTAAAAACATACGCGAGCATATATATAAGAAATGGCTGAAAGCGCTTGGGACGATAAAAATGATGGATAATTTTTATATTTCTTAACTAAAAGTTTAGGACGCTAGATAAAATTCCTTATTTCCCGAATCTAATGTAAAATGTGTGAAAGAAAACATAATATAAATATAAATATATATCCATCTATATAGTCTTTTTATTATAATAAAAGTTGTTGTATATATATATATATATATATATATATATATATATATATAAGGAACGAAGAAAATATTTACAACGTTCAAAACATTAATTTAAAACAGTGCCCAATATAGAAATAGAGCAATGAATATTTATTATAAATTATATTTTAGAACATGTACAAACTACAATCTACTACAAAATTGTACATTATGTTTCGACATTAAAAGAACAATGTCTCATCAGGTATTAGTAATGATGGTAATCGACGTTATTTTTTGAAAAGAAAATTGATGAAAATCCACTTCCTTTTATTGGCAAAAGTTTTTTCCTTCTTTCTTTATTTCTTTCTCTTTTGTTTTCCTCTTTGTTTTTTTTTTTTTCACCTCTGTGTCCTTCTTTCCTTTTTTTTATTTCTCTTTTTGATTTTTCATCTTTCCTATCCTCTTTACCTCGTGCAATAAATTTTATCAATAAAAGGAATTAATTTTCATTATTTTTTTTCCAAAAATAATGTTAATTACCAAAATTATTAACTACCTGATGAGACATTGTTTTTTCACTGTCGAAACGAAATGCACACTTTTTCGTTGATTGGAGCTTGTACATGTTCCAAAGTATAATATATATATATATATTATATATATATGTTTATGTGTATTTATTTATTTTCGTTTATATAGTTTATATATATTTATGTGCTTATAT
Source organism: Ascarosepion bandense (assembly GCA_037127315.1). Taxonomy (NCBI): domain Eukaryota; kingdom Metazoa; phylum Mollusca; class Cephalopoda; order Sepiida; family Sepiidae; genus Ascarosepion; species Ascarosepion bandense. Next base: position 1,144,230 of record JBBBDQ010000510.1, read on the forward strand.
ATTATATATATATGTTTATGTGTATTTATTTATTTTCGTTTATATAGTTTATATATATTTATGTGCTTATATATTATATATATATGTTTATGTGTTTATGTGTGTATATATGTATTTATGTGTGTAAAAAATTTTTTTAGCTATTTAAATGCTCTTTAAATATTCATTAATTTTTATATTTTTTATATGTATGTGTGTGTGTGCATATGTATAATGTATATATATGTGTGTGGGTGTGTTTGTGTTTGTATATGTGTGCATGTGTGTGTGTACACATATATATTGTGTGTGTCAATTTTTGTATATGTGTGTACACATATATATGTGTGTATGCGCATGTATGTGTATATACGTATATAAGTGTGTATGGAATTGAATGTATGTGTGTGTGTATGTGTATGTATGTATATATGTATTCATAATCAAAGAATCGTGTGTGCGTGTGTGTATGTGTATGTATGTATGTATGTGTGTAATTCTATATGTATGTATAATTGTAAATGAAATTTTTTTTTTTTTTACCTAGCGGTGTCTTATTTAGTTTAAATCAAATGACCTTAAATCCTATATCTTTTTATTCCCTTTAAAATAATTATGCCTTTTTAAGTAAAGGCCTTTTTCTAATACTTCAACGTTTTAGGTAAGTTAGGTTTTTGAATATGTCCAGCGTCTGTAATATATAAAAAAATTTTCTTTCTTTTCTTTTTCCCTCCCTTCCTTCCTTTATCTCCCTTATCTCCCACCTTTTTTCCGTGTTGCTTAACCTTACATCAATTCAACACGCCGTCCGTTAATTTTAAGTTACAATTCTTTTTCCTTTTTTGCGAACCCAGACGATGTCAATTTTTTCTTTTCTTGTTTATTTGATTTTATTTTGTTTTATTTTGTTTTATTTTTATTTTTTTTTATTTTTTAATTTCTTTGCAAATCTCTTTAAAAAGGAAAATTAGACTGATTTTTCTCCAGTTTCTGAAAGGATTTTTCTGTTGCTGAGGTGATGTGTTATCCCCCGTGGGGATTTTCATATCGAAATGATCACCCAACATCATTGAATTAATCCTTTTTTACGTTATATATATATATATATATATATATATATATATATATATATAATCATAAAAGACGAATAATATGAATTTTTCTTATTTTTTTTAAAAATACAAGGAGATATTAGGTTGAGTGAGGATTGATTTTATTGGTCAGATATATTTCACGTGTAATAAAGTAGTAGATGAATATTTTTAAATGTAGGGAATAAAACTGATGTCTGCTTATATGTGTGCCACGTGTAATAAGGCAATAGATGTATATTTTATGTTAGTGTATGTATGCGAAAGCAATGCATGTGTCGAGCCTATTTAAACTATAGACAAATTAAGTGTGTTTATATATCGGTGACGTTAGTATGTGTGTGAATGACTAAACTAAATCAATTTCTGTTTAAGGATGTAATGAAATAATACATACAAATATCAATCGATGGAAGATTTTCTATTTTTAAAATAAAATATGTGAATGAGAGAATCATGTAAGAAAAGATACCATGAGTTTCAATGATAAAACGAAATGCATTTTTTTAAATTCTAGCGAAATAGTGTATGCAAGCATCAAGCAAATTTTTTCTTAGAAATAAATATATAAACAATATTTTTTTAAATAATTTGTTAACGGTTAAAATCTTTCAATGAAATATTTATCAAAATACTAAATATATATGAATTAAAATTATTACAATACCATAGTTGCGTAATAAAAGTAATGTATAAAAATGTTGAAACATATATGTAAGTATTATATTGTAATATAATAGTAATTATAGAAAGAAACATGTAATATTACATGATCTAAACTTATTTTATAAACGGAACTTTATCTATGTGTGTGCGTGTATGTGCGTGTGTGTCTGTGTGTGTCCGTTACCTATAGACTCCGAAACGGCTGAAATGATTTTCTTGAAAATTTACACAGTTGTACCATAGGCATCTGCGAGTGTTCTTAGTTAGGTTTTGTGTCGAGGTAGTCCGGTAAATATCGAAAATCCATAATCGAAAAATCGGGTTATAGAAGGAATGGTTCGATTTTAATCAAATTTGATTCACTCATAGACAAAGACATAAGAAACGATATTCAGAAGTTTCAAGATTGCAGTTCTTACACTAGTGCAGAAAATTTTATGTCGATACTAGGAAATCAAATTTGACTTACATCCATTCATTTTTCTTTCAGTCTACGGTTTCGCTTTAAACTGGAAACAACTATTGCTTTTTAGTCTTTCGTGCCAACGTCCAAAATGTCTGAGCTCCAGGACCATAGATTAGTTTTAAAACTTTGATGACACCCGAGCAACGCCGGGCTATACTGCTAGTATATATATATATATATATATATATATATACCTTCTGGCACGGTCATGGAGAGAGTGACAATAGTGAGACAGCGTCGGCACAGTTTATTCTGTTTACTACGAATTATGAAAGCTCTTGCAGTGTGTTTTTTTTCTTTAATAGCGCCTTATTATTTCACTTTTTGCAACAATTATGTCATCTTTTAGCGATGAATCCTGAATCCATTTTCACAAACACACATTAATCATCCGACCGTGTATTGAATACAGTTGTCATATCTGGTCAGGCGTCCTTGCTATTCATCTCAGTGTTCTCGACAGACTCCAAAAGAAGAATCTGTAATGTGATAGGTACCGACCTGCAGCTAGACTCCAGCCAATTTCTCAGCGGCGGGATGTGTCTTCTCTCTGTCTCTTCTACAAATATTTTCATGGCTTCTGCTCCGACCAACTTAGGTCATTCATGCCTCCTCAACAAGAATTTACTCGTGCTGCTAGACTGGCAACAAGGTCCCACCCTTTGACAGTTAAACCTACTAAATGCAACCGACAATTCTACTCCACTAGCTTCTTTTCTCGCACTTCTCACTTGTGGAACTCCCTTCCATATACTTGCTTCCCTGACGACTACAACCTCCATGAATTTAAATGCAATGTCAGTATCCATATCTTATCTACTTGACTCCAGTCTTTTCTACATTACCCCGTGTATCTTGTTCTTTTCCTTTCTATCTTCGCAACTATCTTCACACCTGTGTTCCCCTCCTTATATATATATATATATATATATATATATATATATATATCCTCTCTGTTATAAGAGAGACCGTTATATATTCATTCATTCAAACCTATTATCATCCTACGAATTTGCTCTTACATGTATCCAATATTGTAGCCGCTACAGTCTATTTTCCAAACCTAGCTTTGAAATTTAACAGACAAATTGACAAGTCGATAAAAACTAAATTTTTAAATTTGTGTATGTATATATGCGTGCGTATATCAATCTGTATATGTGTAAGTTTGCTAATGTATGTGTGTATACTCGTCTATTTGTCTGTGTGTGGATGTTTGTAGGTTTCTATGTGTGCGTTCATGGCTTTTCTTCGTTTAATATAGGAATAACTTTCTAAATTCAATAATTTTTGTTAAACTAAGATTTTAAAATTCGCAATAGAAAATAAAGTGAATGTAATAATCGATTAATAACGCTGATCTCAATTTAATGAAATATTAATATTAATGCCCCCATATTAATACTAATGCCCCCATATTAATACTAATGCCCCCCAAAATTCTTTTTTGAGTCTGCTTACATATTGTCCAAATTAGAAATTACTTTATTATGATTGGTCCACCACACTCTATGCAACAATGCCTCCAAGATTAAGGGGGTTTGGCTTGTTTTTAACCCTTTAAAACACTTCAACTTGAAAAATCATCACTTAATAAAACATGTCGAAACAAAATTTCTGAATATATATATATATAATATTCACTCACGTTAGGCTCAGGTGTGATCACCTGTGAGGAAACAGCTAATCATCGTCTGAAATATTTTGCCCTGAATTTTGACGGAACGGGTACACCCGTATATATATAAAGTTAGATTTAAATATTCTTTCGTGCCAAATTTTCTGGTTTATTTTGGAAAGGCATTTTTGACAGAGAGAAATCTAGGCAAGGAAAGAGCGTTAATAGAATTAATGTGGAGAAAATTCTCGCTTAGTTGAGCAGTGTAATTTCAGAAAAACCAAATGACATCGGAAAGGGAAGACATTGCGCTAATGCCCTCACGAGATTTCAAAGTCGACATGACTGAAATAAACTCTTGTTTAGTAAGTTCAGTTTTTCACCGTCTGATATTTCTCGTCCAAAAATTATTAAGTTAGAATTATTCATGTTCAAAATTCAGTTTTCATATTCAGCGAGTGTCAACAGTAAAAATGAAAAACACTAAGATGCTAACACCTATTAGAAGATGTCAAAATTAATTGCAAATATTTAATATCTGCTTGGTACCTTAAGAGTGAATGGGAAATGTGTCATGATATTCAAACATATATAGCGAAAATAACAGACGCATTTTAATTTTCTTTTTATAATCGTGTCGCCCCAAGCAAGGCATTTTACGGCCACTGTTGAGTAGGGGGTTACATAGGAGGTAAGTTATGAGAAAGTGTGACAGGTTACAGGGGGTGTCAGGAAGAGGGTAGGGGAAGGATGAGTATACCGATGAGAGTGGAGTAGACGAAGAAAGGAGCATGAGAGATAGGATACAAGTTAGTTAGATATAAGTTGACTATTGACTATACATTTAAATTCTTGGAGATTCGAGCTGTCTGGGAAGCAAGTATCGGAATTTCACAGGCAGGAAATGCGAGAAAAGAATCTGTTGGAGTAGAATTTGTGTTTACAATTTATTAGTTTCATAGTAAAATGGTGGGACCTAGTTGCTAATCTTGTGGCTCGAGGAAATTCCTATATAGGGGGTACCAGTGAGCTAAGTTCATAGGAGCAGAAGCCGTGAAATTATTTGTAGAAGAGACACAGGGAAGCCACGTTGCGCCGGTGAGAAAATGACTGTATCAGAGCTACCAAGTCGGGATCTATCACATTACAGATTCTTCGTTGGATTTTGTCAAGTATCCCTAGGTGGATAGCAGGAGCACCTGATCAAATATGGCAGCAGTATTCAATGCACGGGCAGATGGTAGATTTATATATGTGCAAAATTGTTTCAGGCGGAAAAATCATCCGGGCCCTACACAGAGAACTGACTTTCTTAGTAGCTGATTTAGCTATGGATTCTATATAGTCATTCCACTTGAGGTCTGTTGTGAGAGTTAACCCGAGAAGGCGCAGTGTCTTGCTTTCTGATATTATTAATATTTTTTATATAATAGTTTTATGTATGAAGAAATAAATAATAAAAGTTTTTTTTTTTTTTCAGACAGGAAAATCTTCCTGGCCCTACACAGAGAACCGACCTTCTTAGCAGCGGGTTTAATTAAAAGTAAAGAAAAAGCGTACTAATCTTAGATATAATGTCATTCTTTTTATATATAACTGCGAATGATGGATAATCTTCTCAGAGATAAAGTTAATAATCGAAGCAGCGGAAATGTGTTTCTTCCGGAAGCAGAGAATAACATAGACAGAAAATGTAAACAGAAAGGAAGTCCGAAGGAAAACTGAAGATAAAAAGAATGAATACGATTAGAATCAGAGAAATAAATTGGAATTTCTGAGACACGCAGGGAAGAACAAGGAATTTGAAAATTTATCATTGAGAAACACTATCGAAAGCAAATGTGACGGATTGGTGCTGTGAGCTCGCTATATACGAGTTACATTTATGTGAATGCATGGCGGAAGGGGAGATGAATAGTAAAAAGTCGACACCCTTGTGAAAATTAATTGAAACAACTGTTTTAGTTTCAATTCTTTCACCATATAGTCTTTTTAAAACCCACTGGAGTATGTATGTATGTATGTATGCCGCATTCACCCTAGTCGGGTTGAGCGGGCTTCCTCCCTGACGGAGCAAGTCTCATTGGGATTTGTTTAAGGGCAGGGTCCCAAGTCCTACCCCGCCACTGGAGTGACAGGATGTAATCGACTTCTATTTTTTCTTCAGATTAGGTCATTTGCAAAAGTGTGCAGTAATATTTGTTGGTTGTTTTGTTTTTATGGCAAATCAACCTCAGCTGGTCATTTATTGCACACTAAACTTTATTTATTTATTGATGGTAGTACCTTTTTCTTTCAACAATTTATTGTTGTTCTTTATATGTTTTGTGTCTAGTAATACATTTTTCTTTTCGAGTATCAAGATTCATTGGGATTTGTTTTTAAGTGCAGGGTCCCCAAGTCCTACCCTTGTTATTTAACCCATAACTGGAGGGAAGGGACGGATTAATACCTTTCCCAAGGGTACCAGTGCTTAAGTGAGTGCAGGGTATTCAACTGGAATTCGAATTCTCTTCCCGAGCCGATATCCACTGTACCACAATGCACATCCGTTACTGTACGCTTACAGCAACTGGTATTCCCAAGCGGTCACCCATCTAAGTTCTGACCAGGCTCAACATTGCTTAACTTCGGTGATCGAGCGAGAACCGGTGTATTCAATGCGATAGGCCGTTAGCCTGTGCAGCAATATGAATCTATGTAAAGTTGATAAATAAAATATGCATTTTCCATTGGGCAAATTAATTGAAACAGTTGCATTAGTTTCTATTTCATATGAGCGCATTTAGACTCACTAGAGTGACAGGATGTAATCGATTTATTTTTTTCCTCAGATTAGATTATTAGCAGTTGTGGGCAGTAATATGAATCTATATAAATCTGAAAAAGAATGTATGTATACACTTTTGTGCAAAATAATTGAAACAGCATCTTTAGTTTCCATTCTTTCATAATATGGATTAACAGTGTCTAATCGATAATCTATTTTTCCTCAGATTAGATCATTTGCAGTGTTGTGCAGTAATATGAATCTACATAAATCCTATAAATAGTATATGTATAGATCATTGTGCAAATTAATTGAAACATTTTCCATTTTTTCTCCATATTTTCACTTTAGACACACTGAAGTGGCAGGGTATAATCGCTTTCTATTTTTCCTCAGATTAGATCATTTTCAGTGGTGTGTAGTGGTATGAATCATTTTCGGAGTGTATGATGGAATTTATTTTGGCCTTGAAAAATATTGTCATCTGTGATTGCATCAGAGTTTTATCACGCCCAGGCACTATTGTCTCGACTGTCAATTGGTCATCGTACAGCCATTGTCTGCTATGGTCTTTACTCCAAGAAAGCGTACGAAAATTGTAACTTTGATGCTATCAAGGCAAGGCCAACACTAGTCTCTAACAGTAAGAAAAAAATAGAGTACAGTGGGTGTCAATCTAAGGATAAAAGATGGATGGGATTCAAGGAAATAGATGGCAATTCTTGCAGAGAGATCACAGTTATTGTTGGTGTCAGCCTTCCAGCTGTCAGTTGTGTCATCAAACTAAATCCATCTGTAAAAAACATAATGAAAACTGCGGTCGGAAGAAAAACACAACGTCAAGAGACGACGTATACGTGATCAGGTAAGGTGTGAAAGATCCTAGGAAGACATCATTCGTAGTGTTTCAGTTAATTTGCACAAGGGTGTATGATGCACCGTCCACTTGTTCGATGTATATCCGACAACCTAATTCAGTTTTTATATTTGGGTCGTATCAATTCTGTCCCAATTCTTGTGACCTCAGTGCACACACACCTCTCTTTTCTCTCTCTCTCTCTCTCTCTCTCTCTACTTTCTTTACGTTTTAAATCTACGGGTCAGCAGTCTAACTGACATTCTGAACGTATCTTTAGATTTTAGTTGACATCCACGCTTACGCGTACTCTTTGATTTTTTTGTTCCGTAAATATATGCTTATGTATGAATCTGTGTGTGTATTCGCCGAACTGATGTAATGGTGTATTTTTTCTTAAATTTTCTCTTTTAAGGGAGCGACCTTTATTTTTATTCGTTCTTTTTAGATCTTTGTGAATATCATTCGTGTAAAGTCCTTTGTACAATAAAGACGGATCTGATGATGGTTCGCCTGAAATAGGCCTACACTTCCGATTTACCATGAAATAACGTATCTGACTTTTATTTTTCTTATATTCTCTCTCTCTCTCTATATATATATATTTAGAGCTCTCTTAGAGAGTTATCCTACCACTGTATGTACAGGATACTCCTTTGGATTCTTCTATATCTACACCGCATGCTGATATATATATATAGCGTTCGTTCGAAACGAGAAATCGGAGAGCCGTGTTCGAATTCTGGTTGAATGCCCTGCAGTCACTTATGCGCTAATACATTTTGGGAAAGGTATTAATCCGTCCCTTTACTTCAGTTGTGAGTTAAATAACAGGAGAGATTGGGTTCTATAGTCTACCAGAGAAGGTAGACCTTTTGCGGAATAATCAAAAAACAAATTGCCTACCTAAGTACAAGTGGAGCGCATTCAGGGCACAGTGAAAACGATAATATCACGATAAGCCATCCACTGCATCCCTGACCGTCTCCGGTAAGTCTCGTCTGTGTCGTGTCACCGGATCCAAATGGAATGGGAAGAGAGTGTGAGGCTGACGACCGTGCGCATCTCTCCCTTAAATATAATTAAAGCGTAAGTCATGACTTTTACTAGAAGTCGTGGTCTTCCTCGCCTGCGAGAGTGAACATCATATATATATATATATATATATATAATAAGAAATAATTGATTTCTTCTTATTTATCGCATATTATCATTATTTGATACGAATTTTTATTGCCTTAAAAATATTTTTAGTGGATACCTAAATTTGAGGATTTGTTCTGTTTATTTTAAACGGAATTTATTTTGTCCTCCAGCTGAAGGTACAGTTCGAGAAATTTTATTAAGAAATTTCGTAGCCAGCTGGATTTAAACATTTGTCTTGCTTAGCGTCATTTGATTTGACATTTTGTTGACAACTCGGCGGGGAAGAGATTCATATTCAGTCATGACTTTATAGCACCTTTTCCACGTGTGAATATATTCCATGCGTATTTCCTTTCTTAAGAACTCTCAAATATTCAGGACAGTTGTTGAAATAAACGGACCCTTTATTCAAATTGGGTTATTCATTAAAATGATAATATTTAAATTAATAAAAGTTTTTGGATAAATAAATAAAAATCTATTCATAAGAAAATGGCTTTGAAAAAAGAGTTGAGTAGTTAGGAATTCCAAAGAAGAACAGGTAGAACATTGTTGATTATGAAGTTTTTTTTTTCTATCGAAGTTGTCAAAAGCATATTGGATCAAACGTCTGTATCTCCTGAAAATGAGCAATTGGGTTGGAATCCTGCCAGTTAATTTGCACCCGGGTGTAACATTACTACTAATGAGAGGAATTTGCATAAAACCATTCTCGCCCACTTCATGGGGCAAAGGTTACAGGATACACAGAAAGAAAACACTGAGAAAACACTCCCGCGGGTGTTCTGTTTCCTGCCGAAATCATATCACGTTTCCCATCCTATATGCTTTACTTTTTGGTAACTTTTTCAAATTTCTAAATTTAAAAAATGCTTCTAAGCAGGCTTTATCAAATTCAATAGATCTCTCATATCTTACATCTTCGATGCGTTGAATGAAGACCCTTAGCAAGAAATATAATGTAATTTAGAGAACATTACATTGCTGAATTCTGTAGTAGTATAGGAAGTAGTATATGAAGTTCGCATAAGACTATTCTTCTTCCTTTTTCTTCAGTTATCTGACCTAAATATTTATTCTTGTCCATAAACAATTGATATTTCTGTCTATTGATTTTTAACCCATAATCAAATAGAATCAGATAAAAATTCGAGTCAACTTAAGAAGTCCGAAGCGTACAATGGCCCAAATGTGGCAACAAAGATAAGAACAGAACGAACAATGTAAATTGTGTAAATAATTAAAATATCTAATCTCAAATAAAATAACTAAAGCTCGCAGTATAGCCCGGCGTTGCTCGGATGTAATGAAAGCTTTAAAACTAATCCATGGTCCTGGAGATCAGACTCAGCCTAAAGACTATTTGAAATAAAAAATTAATTGTGACAATTTACCATTCGCACCTAACATATATATATATATATATATATATATATATATATATATATATATATACTAGCAGTATATAGTTGCTCAGATGTAATGAAAGCTTTAAAACTAATCCATGGTCCTGGAGATCAGACTCAGCCTAAAGACTATTTGAAATAAAAAATTAAAATTAAAATTAAATTTTCAAGAAAATCGGTTCAGCCGATTCGGAGTCTATAGGTAACGGATAGACACACACAGACACACACACACACAAAGTTCCATTTATAAATAAGTTTAGATATAAATAGATCACTTATAATAACATGTATTTAGGAATTCATCTCGTGTCTAGCATGTTTACGTGTTATATACAAATTTTGGTTGATTTAAGGACTATGTCTACATCCATCCCACTCTTATTAGTATCCCCTTCCCTCTCCTACTCTCTTCCTGACACCCCCTGCAACCTCTCACTCCTCATAACATTCCTCCTCCTCCTCCACCCCACTCTCATCAGTAATCTCTTCCCTCTCCTACTCTCTTCCTGACACCCCCTGCAACCTCTCACTCCTCATAACATTCCTCCTCCTCCTCCACCCCACTCTCATCAGTAATCTCTTCCCTCTCCTACTCTCTTCCTGACACCTCCTCCATCCTCTCACTCCTCTTATCATTCCTCCTCGTCCACCCACTCTCATCAGTACTCTCTTCCCTCTCCTACTCTTTTCCTGACCCCCTGCTATTTCTCACTCCTCTTAGCATTCTTCCTCGTCCACTCCACTCTGATCAATACTCTCTTCCCTCTCCTACTCTCTTCCTGACACCCCCTGCAACCCCGCACTTCTCTTAACATTCCTCCTCGTCCACCCCACTGTCATCAGTATTCTCTTCCCTCTCCCACTCTTTTCCTGACACCCCCTGCAACCTCTCACTCCTCTTAACATTCCTACTCGTCCACTCCACTGTCATCAGTACTCTCTTCCCTCTCCTACTCTCTTCCTGACACCCCCTGCAACCTCGCACTTCTCTTAACATTCCTCCTCGTCCACCCACTCTCATCAGTACTCTCTTCCCTCTCCTACTCTTTTCCTGACCCCCCTGCAACCTCTCACTCCTCTTAAGATTCCTACTCGTCCACTCCACTGTCATCAGTACTCTCTTCCCTCTCCTACTCTTTTCCTGACACCCCCTGCAACCTCTCACTCTCCATAACATTCTTCTTATGTAACCCCCTGCACAACAGTGGCCATAAAATGCCTTGCTTGAGGCCACACGATTAAAAAAAAAAAAGAGATCAGGCATTTTCAGTAAACGCTTATCATGTCATAGACACAGGTACGAACATTCTTCATTTCTCTCGTATAACAGTGGTAAGAAAAATTATCCAAGTTCATCTTCTTCTATGTGCCTTGTCTTTCAGGATGTAGGCAATCATGGCTTTCCACATCTTTCTATTCCTGGTGGCTCTTAGCACGCTTTCTCCTGTTAAAATACGCAAACCCCGTTCCATCGTCCACCTAATCAGGTCCTTCAAATATGTTATCCGCTGCTTTCCCCGTCACATTTACCCTTTATCTGGCTTGTTAGTATCAGGATCTCCAAGCTCTCTTTCTTCATTGCATGCCCCACGAAATTTAGCTGTCTCTTCCTGATGCACAGTATTTATTTCCTTTTCGTCTCAATCCTTTCCTAAACCTCATTATTATTCACATGTTCGATCCATAATATCCGCAGCATCCTCCTGTAGAACTACATTTGCTTCTGGTTTTTCCTTCATCTTTGTTGATATTGTCCAACATTCACTGCCATATTGAAGAACTGACATCACAAAGAATTCCAGTACCCTCTTCTTTGTTTCTAGTGAAATTATCCTGTTTCTTAATACTTTACTCAACTTCTGGAATGCTTTCTTAGCCATGCCAATTCTCCTTCGGATCTCTGTGTCGTACTTTCCGTCTCCTGTTAGAACACTTCCCAGGTATTTAAATTTTGTACCTACTTGATTTTAGTATCACCCACTTGTATTTGGCATTTTGTGCTGCTCTTTTTTCTGATGACCATGCATTCGGTTTTCTTGAAGTTTATTTGTAGGCCTTTCTTGTCACTCTGCTCAGCTACCTTCTTTAGGAAGTCTTGTAGTTTCCTTTCCGTGTCTGCTATCAGCACTGTATCATCTGCGTACCTTATGTTGTTCAAATTGTGGCCTCTGATGACAAATCCTGGCATAACATTTAGGGTCCTCAGAATAGTTTCGATGATTTTTGGTGTTTTTTTTTTAATCATTTCACCCCGAGCAAGGCAGAAACGCCACTGATGTGAAGGGGGCTACATAAATGTAAAAAGATTAATTAGAAAAGAGTGAGCAGTACAAACTAGTTAGAAAGGAACAATAGAAAGCTGAGAAAACAGGTGCGATGACAGATACATTGGTGGAGAGAAAGGGAAGGTTATACAGGGGAGGAGAGAGAGCTAGAGTCCAGTGGTTAGTAGATGAGTATTGACTTTGCATTTAAATTTCTGGATGTTGAAGCCGTCAGGAAAGCAAGAATACGGGAGCGAGTTCCACAGGCGGGAAGTGCCAGAGAAGAAGCTGCAGGAGTAGAATTGTCGTCTGCATTTGGCTAACCTGACTGTGAATGGGTGGGACCCAGATGCCAGTCTGGTTGCATGAGTAAACACCTGTTGAGGAGGCATCAGTGACTTAAGTTCGTCGGAGCTGAATAGATCCGGTGAAAGGATACATCTTTGTCTCACACACCTTTCTATCTTTGCATATCTGCTTAATTCGTTACCTGTCCTTATGCAGGCAGGGTGATACCAGTTGAGATTCTTGATTACTCTTATGTCTTTCTCAAATATGTCGAGGTTGCTGAGCATCTCCATCAATTTTTGATGTGTATTTTGTGGAACGACTTTGTATAGTCGATAAAACATAGAAACAAGTCCTTCTTTATTTATATTGCCCTTTCGGAGAACATCCTAATTGTAAATATGGCGTTCCTTTTTCTATTGTCTTTGAAGAAACCGCCCTGTTCTTGTACTATCTCTGACCTGATTCATCAGGATTCGGACAATCAGTTTTGTAATGTGGCTCATTAAATTGATTGTTCGGTGGACCTAGCACTCGTTTGCCCCTGGCATTTTAGGCAGTGCTATGAAGACACACTTGCTTACGTCGTCCTGTATTACACCACGATTATAAACTGCATTTATTATGTCTGTAAGAAAACTCTTTCGTCCATAAAACAATCTTATTCAGAGTCACTATTGTGCCTTGTACTGGATAAAAAATAAATAAATAGCTGACTTTAATAATTAAGGTGAATTCGTTTTCAAATATGCTAATTCCAGTCGTATTCATTGCATTCACTTACGCGCAAATACCCTTGGGAAAGGTATTAATCCGTCTCTTCCCTCCAGTTATGGGTTAAATAACAGGACAGATTGAGTTCTGTAGCCTTGGTCGGCAACCAGTCTACCGCAGAAAGCAATGGCAACCTACTGAGGGATAATCTTCTACCCAGTCAGTCATGTTTCTTTTGAGACATGATCGCCCAAGCGTGTATCACGTATGGCACTTAACTGACTGACTGAATGTAATAGTTGAAAACATGATTAAGGCTTCTACTGGGCATGAAGTGGGAGACCGGTTTTCTATTGTTATGAAGTAATAAACTGGTCCCCCACTAATTGCTACTTACTAATATAATACATCTCTTTCCTCTCTAGCTATGAGTCAAATAACAGGACAGATTGGATTCTATAGCCTTGGTCGGTAAACAGTCTACCGCAGAAGGCAATGGCAACCTACTGCGGGATAATCTTTTCCCCAGTCAGTCATGTCTCTTTCGAGACATGATCGCCCAGGCGTGTATCACGTATGGCACTTAACTGACGGACTAGTGATAGCACGGATATCATTTCATTAAAACAACCTGGAGAAGCATACAAGTTTCTTTCAGGAATATTTTTCTTTTCAGTTTTCTTCAACATGGCGGTATCTTTAAACCGAAGCTGATCCATGACGTCACAACGGATATAAATGTGTGGAATTCTAATAATAGAGCGCCCAGCGAGAGATAAGCCCCGCCCAGCGGGTCGATCGAAATATTCCAGCTGGTATTAGTTTTATGAATCGTACACTGAATGCAGTGTGCACGGGGATTAAGTTTTATTCGCATGTCAAAACCGTGACACAAGCTTATCTGTCGACAAAATCGTTCCCGTAATATCTCAGGTCAGAAACTTCGAGAATCAAACGAAAGACAAAAAAGAACGTATCACCACTGACTCACTATTCGTGGCTTAATAAGAAACCGCACGTCCCATTCCGCAGTTGGATTGTCACGAAGAACAGGAGAATTTGGTCGGAGACTAACAAAATCCGTTGCGGTTGGCAAACCCGATGTTTGCCGGTGAAGGATGATTTAAAAATGTCACATCCACAGCGGAGTATTAATCTTTCTTCTATTCATTGGCGTGCATGTAAAGATAGTCAACTTTTTTTCTTTATTGCCAATGGATTCTTTTTTTTTTTTTCTTAACTGAGCGCGGACAAGAACTTAGAAGAGAGACACGGTACCCTGATAAAAAGTTAAAAATGCTTTATATCTTGAAGGGTGCTACACACTTGGCATAAGTTGAGCTATTGGTACAGAAATAGATTTGCCTGATGGATCTTATCGATTGAGGAGGGTTGTGCATGGGAGGGTTTCGAAGGCTTTCGAAAGAGTGTAAACGGAGGTGATGAGATAAAAAAGGCGCTTGCTTCTGTAAGTTTTTAGAGAAAAGTTTAGCTTGCATGTATTCACAGATCAATAGTTTCTTTGACTTCATGCTCAAAAGCAAAAAGAGAGAATTCTATCTATCTTAATATATTTTCTTTCTTTATCACTCTCTCACTCTTTAATCATACGTATATATATATATATATATATATTAATATATATTAATATATATCTCAATGTTCATCTTTCTCTTTCTCTCTCTCTCTCTCTCTCTCTCTATATATATATATATATATATATATATATATATAATGTATCATAGATTTATAACTGTGTTGAGTTTTCTTCCCAGTATGTTTGCTCTGGACAATATCCATTGAGCTATCTACTTCTAACTAATTGATAATTTATATTAATTAGATAAAATCTCTTGGATTATCCTCTGCGTCTTCACGAGTCGCCATTCTCTGATACACACACACACACACACACACACATATATATATATATATATATATATATATATATGGAAATTAACAAAAATTATCGAAATGGTTATGAACCAGCGATATTTTGAAACTATTTGTTTGAACATTATTTTTTATCGATACTCGTACTTAAGTGGATATTCTGTTTGCAATCTAACAGCTTTGTATATTTATTTCTACTGGCCTGATTAGTTACGATATTTTTTTGTTAGGAAAATGTATCATTTGGCGGGATGCAAACCTCCGACCCCTATCCACATAGGGGAAAACCACCAATTGATCTGGCGCGTCATAGACCTCTCGACCACGAGTGATCAACAGTCTAAATAAGTCAAATCAAGCATATTTAACACAATTTTCGATTCACGCAAATAAATCTGGACTGAAACATATTTACATTTGTTGACATTATGATACATTTCAGTGCAGAGATGGTATATATATATATATATATAATTAATACAGACACGTTATTCCATGGTTAAGCGGGAATTCAGTCCTATTTAAGGTGAACCATCGTCAGCTTCCGTCTTTATTGTACAGAAGAATTTACACGAATCGTGTAAAATCTTCTTTACAATAAAGACGGAAACTGACGGTGAATCGCCTGAAATAGGCCTATACTTCCGCTTAACCATGGAATAACGTGTCTGTCTTAATTTGTGCATATACTTGCTCTATATGTATTTATATACATATATATTTATAGCTCTCCTAGAGACTTATGCTACCACTTTATGTACAGGACACTCCTTTGGATTCTTCTATATCTACACCGCATATATATATATATATATATATATATATATAATTTCACCGCAAGCAAGGTTGGACCCCCACTAGTACACTGAAGATCCAGTTAAGCACAATGGACAGATGATTTTTCACGCTCTGGGTATCAATTACTTTCTACGGTAGAATTGTTGCCAATCAAGGTTATGGAACCCAATTTGTTCTATTATTTAACCCATAACTAGGAGAAATACGTGGATTAATGACTTTCTAAATGGTATTTGCGCGTAAGTGAATGCAACGAATTTAACTGGAATTCGAAGTCGGCTCTCCGATTTCTCGTTCATAGCTGATATTCTCCAGCATCACAACGCACGAAAGAAAAGTTATAGGGGTAATTGATGAAAATATAAATGATGTCTAGGATTCAGGCAGACAGAACATGTCAAATTAATATCTCCTTATCTGTGCCTTATCCTTTCAGGACGTAGGTAATCATGGCTTTCCACGTCTTCCTACCCCTGGTGGCTCTTAGCACGCTCTCTCCTGTTACACTATGAAAACCCCGTTCCGTCATCCACTTGATCAGGTCCTTCAAATATGTTATCCGCTGCTTCACCTGTCTCTTTTTCCCTCTATCTGGCCCGTGAGTATCAGATTCTCTAAGCCCCCAACTTTTCATTTCATGTACTTGGAACTTCAGCTGTCTCTTCCTGATGCTCAGTATTAATTTCCTTTTTGTTTCCATCCTTTCCAAAACCTCATCATTGCTCACATGCTCAATCCATGATATTCGCAGCATCTTTCTGTAGAACCACACTTCAATTTTCCAAGATTTTTCTTCATCTTTGATGCTTTTGTCCATCATTCACTGCCATATTGAATGCGGCGTTAAAATTTTTGAAGTAAACGGAAGAGTGTTCCAAACGCTGCGAGAAAATAAATTTTTGCAAGTGTGACCGTTATATTTAACTTTTCCAACAATAAAAGTTTGGGACCTAGTTGCCAATCTAGTAGCACGTTTAAATTTACATGTTTAGGACATGAGATAAAATGTTCGTCAGAATATTTAATACTAGCACTATAGCCCGGCGTTGCTTTTAAAACTAATACATGCTCCTGGAGCTTCGACTCTTTGGACGTTGGCATGAAAGACTAAAAAGCAATAGTTGTTACCAGTTAAAGCGCAACCGTAGACTGAAAGAAAATGAATGGATGTAAGTCAAATTTGATTTTTTTTTCGTTGTAAACTGAATTTTGAAGGCTAAATAAGTCCTCTGAGTAAACGGTATCATGGCTGAGACTAAGACCAACAATTATACCTACTTAGAGCCAAACTCGAAGCAAAATCTAAAATAATAGGGCTGAAAAACTGATTTTGATCTTGCCTTATATATATATATATATATATATATATAGATATAGATATATATTATCGATTTCCTGCACTATTGTAAGAACTGCAACCTTGAAACTTTTGAATATCGTTTCTTCTGTATTTGTCTATTAGTGCATCAAATTTGATTAAAATCGGACCACTCCTTCTATAAACTGATTTTTTCGATTATCGATTTTCGATATTTATCGGGGGTAGCTCAACACAAAACTTAGCTAAGAACACTTGCAGACGCTTATAGTAAAATTGTGTAAATTTTCAAGAAAATCGGTTCAGCCGTTTCGGTGTCTATAGGTAACGGACACACACACACACACAGACAAAGTTCTATTTATAAATAAGTTCAGATTAAAATATTAGTAGAAATGACAGAGAAGCATCACATCACATCGGTGAGAAAGTGAGTGAATACAAAATGCCAACTCAGGGTAGATTAAATTACAGATTTACCTTTTGATTTTGGCAAGAACCTTGATATGACAACAGTTTTCAATGAACAGACAAATAGTTTTATAAAGTTGCAAGGTGTCTAACAATAAAAACTGTCCTAACAGTAAATTTAACTATTGATTTGAGGTAGTCGATCTACTTCAGGTCGGTCGAAAAAAATGTGCCCTAGGAGATGCAGAAGATTGAAACCAGCCGTGCTGTTGACGGCAACAATGTTTATTTGTGATGACTAAAGTTGAGTAATTTTGAGTAATTTTGTTTTTGAGGCAGTAAAATTTACCATTGGAGGTCCGGTTTCAAGAGAGGTGGCCATTTTTACTTTCTCAGGCTCGGCGGATTTTCTATTGAGATGGGAGTAAATGGGGGTGCCAGCTGCATAATTACCTACTTGGCAACTGATGGTAACAGGAGTTTCACTGAAGCAGATGAGAAACAGCGGATAATCTAGAATAGAACCTTGAAAGACACCCGATTCGTGTGAAATGCTCAGGAAATATACCCGTTTAAAATGACTCTCGTTTCTCGAGCTGATACGAAAGATAGGATTAAATCAAACAATCTTTAAAAAATACCGTAGCTCTGGAGCTTATTAAGAAGGCCACCACGCCAAATACTCTCAAATGCGTTTTAGTAATTTTTATAAAGTCTGGGATGAAGAGTTTGGTATACATACTAACTTATGGCTGTAAATACACCATCGGTTGACCTGACGGAAGTTATATTGTTTTTCAGAGAGTAAGTCGTGAGAGGTGAGATGCTTAACAACTTCATTTCTATTCGAGGCTCAAGAAACGGTAAGAAGCTAATAGAGCAATATTTATAGGGGTCAGAAGTTACAACAGTTATTTGAAACGGGAACTATAGATGAGGTCTTCCAACAAGCAAAAATTAAAAAGCAGAGAAGCAATAGTTGTGGAATTTGGAGAGGACAGGAGCCAGCTCATTGATACATTTCTTTAAGACGATGACTGGAATTCCATCACCTCTCCTTGCCTAATTAAAATTTAATTTGAAGATGATATCTGGAACCAGAAACAGGGTTACGCACTTATCACTCTGTAGAGCCTCAATTCGGGTGTTGGAACTCAAGACGATTCAAGTGATAGGTTCGGAGAGAATTTTCGAGCAAAGCATTCAAACTTGTCAGATGTAGATCCGAAGATTTCGATTTGATGGAATAGAGGAGGGAGGGATTGATGATTTAGTGTTGTTCGGCACATTCTTAAAGTATCACCAGTAATCTCTAGATCCGAACTTGCGAGATTCTATACATCGTTTCACGCTATCAGCCAGTAGTAACTTTGTTTTATTTACGACACGCGAAAAGAGACAAAGAGGCGTTTGTTGTAATCAGACGTGTCCCTCTTGTAGATCCGGAAGAAGCGATGCAATAGCAGACGAATATGCAGGCGAGAACCAAGAAGATGAACGACATTTAACTTCGAATTTCTTTACAGAGGTGCAGTCTCAAACAAGGAGGCTAAAAACTTAATTTACAAGGGACGTCACGAAAAAAATCACGGAAGGAACCCCAATTAGCTTCAATAGTTTTACAATTGATAGTCAACAAAAGTTTTAAATATACTGGATTCATGAATGAATCTGAAATAATTTATTGTTCCTTGAATTGATTGAGCGGATTGATAATTCTAAAACGGTTCAATTTATGGGGAAATGGTTGTCTTGGGTTGTGACAAGATATTGATTCACAATCTTTGTATTTATATCGGTTTGTATAGACACCGTATAAAGAGTTTCTATATATTTATCTTCATCACTGTTGTTTGAGTTTTGAGGCCAAACTACATCTTTATCCCGATCTCTCAACCCAAATGACATTCGTCGATTTTTGAAGCTGATCTCAAAATGACCAACAGTTATTTGTGAATGTAACAAATGAATGAATTTTTTTTTAATCATTTCACCCCGAGTAAGGCGGAAATGCCACTGATGTGCAGGGGCTACATAAGTGTAAAAAGATTAATTAGAAAAGAGTGAGGAGCACAAACTAGTTAGAAAGGAACAATAGAAAGCTGAGAAAGCAGGTGCGATGACAGATACATAGGTAGAGAGAAAGGGAAGGTTATACAGAGGTGGGGAGAGAGCTAGAGTCCAGTGGTTATTAGATGAGTATTGACTTTGCATTTAAATTTCTTGAGGTTGTAGCCGTCAGGAAAGCAAGAATACGGGAGCGAGTTCCACGGGCGGGAAGTGCGAGAGAAGAAGCTGCAGGAGTAGAATTGTCGTCTGCATTTGGCTAATCTGACTGTGAATGGGTGGGACCTAGTTGCCAGTCTGGTTGCACGAGTAAACACCTGGAATTCTTGGTTTAAAGCCTCCAAAACGATGTGGTTCTCTTTTCTTCGTTATCCAGAACATTTAATTGCCTTCTTATCTCTTATTAAACCCGGAAAAGTGAATAATTGCGCATTAACGGGCTAAGGTTTTCCAATGACCTGATTTGGAAAGATAATATTGAATTCATTGCGAGGTCTTCTGTAAGGAAACTTAGTTCACTGTTCCGTGCAAGGCAAATTTTCAAACCAGAAAACATTTTTACACATTTATATGTCTACTATTTGCCCTTACTTTGAATATTGCTGCCACATATGATCTGGTGCCTAATTATATATTTAGGGTTCTTTTTTCTAATATGAAGAAACGCCTGCAATTCTATTTGTCATGACCTGGAATCATGGCTTCAGTCAGTTTACCATCATCATAACGTAGCTTCGTTCTGCTTTCTCTCATTCTCTCTCCCTCTCTCTCTCTCTCTCTCTCTCTCTATATATATATATATATATATATATATATATATATATATCCATCTTCCCCTATATATATATATATTCTAAATTATATTTTAGAACATGAACAATTTTTTTTATATATATCCATAAAAATCGTAAATTTGTTTCGACATTGAAACTATAATGTCTCATCAGGTGTTGTGGACAGGAATGGAAAGCCTCTTTTCTTATATTTGGGGAGTTGTGTGTGGGATGTTGGTGGGGGTTAGTGATAAGGGAATAAGTCTTGTGAATTGTCCGTTTGAATTTTGAAGAAAATGGTGTGGGTAGTGAATACAGTTGATTAATGAGAATCCACCACTTGCGTAAGGGATTGGGTAATAGCAAAGTTCATGGCGTGAATGCCCGCTGGATCAGTAACGGCGTTTTCAAGCCACTCAGAGTGATGGGCATTGAGGTCCCCAAATACAAATATGTGGGCGAATGGGTGATAGGAAATAGCCTTATCTATGTCGTCAGCAATGCTATCTAGGAGGGAGCAGTCAGGAGAGGAGGGAGAACGGTAAAGAAAGAATAGGTAACTAACCGAACTGAGGAGAGATAGGCGGAGACATATGTTTTCGTGGTCAGTAGATTCGAGTAAAGTCACCCTAGCTATGGGGAGGTGTTCGCTGGCATAGACACCCAGCCCATGCATGTGGACAGTGGATTCCTTCCTTAAAAGGGGAAGATAACCAGGGATGAAGAGGTCAGAGGAGGGAATAGCTGAGTTGAGGTTAGTTTCGCAGAGCTCAAGAATATCAGGGGACTTTTCATGCAGGAACGTTAGTACGAATGACCCGGATATTAGTGAAGGAAAGGTTAATGGGTTTAGGTGGTTTGGATTTAACTGGTTTAGGGTCATTTCTGATTTGTTTAGTCATGATTCTGTTTGTAGAAAGGGACCTAGGGTAGAGGATACAGGCGGTCATTATCCACGATCTGTGCTGGGAGGGAAACTGGCAACAAGGTGTGGCCTCGGGGTTGCCCACCGAAAGCGCTTGCAGGGACACCTATCCATGCGCGACATGGCACTACAAGAACCCCAATATTATACAACTGTTGATCAAAGCAGCCGCTCTTGACGCTACGGAAGAGTTAGGGCTCCTAACTACCAGTCGGAAGCAGCAACCAGGAAACTGCCAACCCGGTACCCTCACAGTGATGAGCCGTTGCCACCAACCGGCCAGATCGCAGGAAACTCACGGAAACACCAATACCAAGGTCTGAAGAGAGAGAAGAGAAAGCCGGAAACCATATCCTAAACAGGAAACAAGGGGCAAGCCTCTACTCCAGTTCAATAGACGTGGGAGGAGTATGGACCGGGCGATAGTGTGACCTATCTACTCCTATTAAAAAAAAACAAAACAAAAAAAACACAAAACACAAACTTTCAAAAGTGGACAGTTAACTAAGTTTTAACTTTTGGAAGTTTGTGTTTTGTGTTCCTTTCCCTATTTCTTTCTTTTTTTTTCCAAATGAAGCATGAACGTGAGGAAAAAAAACGAAAAATACAGATTTAAGAAATAATTCCTAACATATCTCACAGTTTAACACAGGAAATTTGAATTAAGAAAGTTTCACTCTTCAATTCTTGCTTTTCCCAAAAATCAACATCGAGTTAATCTGCTTGGTAAATTTGAATTCAAACAACAGACCATAAGTGGCTGCTGATACCCTGGCCAGGATAGCTTCGCATAACAGAATAAATAAATGAATAAAAATCCCAAACTTTTTTTTTTTCCAAATGAAGCATGAACGCCAAAAAGTGAGGGGGGAAAAAAACGAAAAATACAGTTTTAAGAAATAATTCGTAACATACCTCACAGTTTGTGTGTGTGTGTGTGTGTGTGTGTGTGTGTGTCGTCGAGGCAGCAAATAATTTTCTAAACATATACTGTTAAATATAAGATACAATGAATGTCTATTATGTTTAATCATGAGCCGTTCTAAACGTCGTATTTTAGCTTTAATTTCAGTTAAAAATAAAGACAAAAATTATCCAATATTTGGATAATTTTTTTATTAATTTGGTTCTAAGCTTTCGGCTCACTTAAGTCATCTTCAAAGAGGTTAATAAGACGGTAACAAAATAACATCCACCATCACCGATGATTAAGCATAATAGGCATTCATTGTCTCTTATATTTAACAGTATTTTTTAGAATATATATATATAGGTATAGATGTCCAGTCCGTAAACGGTGAGGACAATCTAACAAGATCAACATATCATAAAATATTAAGTGTTATATTTATATAGAGAGCTCAATGGAGCAATATGATATTTATAAAGGATGACTCAACACGTCAATTCAATTGGTTATAATTCATTTGCATGAGCTTAATTCGCTCATTTCATCAGAACTTACAATATTCCTTCCATTTGGTACAAAAAAATTTGCCGGAATAAGCATTTCTAAAGATGAAACTAAAAATAAAATAGAAATAAAAATAAAATAGAAATAAACTAAAATAAAATAGAAATAAAAATAAAAATAATAAGAAAGAGGAAAAGAGAGTCAGGACTTAGGCATGAGCGTCAAGATTTCCCAGGCCGTCGTGAAGAGGTTGGCCTACATATATTTACCGCCTTACACTTTTTCGTATCTACTTCAGTCAGTTAAGTGCCATACGTGATACACGCTTGGGCGATCATGTCTCGAAAGAGACATGACTGACTGGGCAGAAGATTATCCCGCAGTAGGTTGCCATTGCTTTCTGCGGTAGACTGGTTGCCGACCAATGCTATAGAACCCAATCTGTCCTGCTATTTAACCCATAAGGAAGAGACGGATTAATACCTTTCCCAAGGGTATTTGCGCGTAAGTGAATACAATGGATTTAACTGGAATTCGAACTCGGCTCCCCGGCTTCTCGTTCCGAGCCTATATCCACTGTACCACAACGCGGATCCTATATATCTAAACTTATTTATAAATGGAACTTTGTGTGTGTGTATGTGTGTCTGTGTTTGTGTGTGTGTGTGTCCGTTACCTATAGATTCCGAATCGCCTGAACCAATTTTCTTTAAATTTTACACAGTTGTAATATAAGCCTCTGCGAGTGTTCATCGCTAGGCTTTGTATCGAGATAACACCGATAAATATCAAAAATCGATAATCGAAAAAATCTGATTATAGAAGGAGTTGTCAGATTTTAATCAAATTTGATACACTCATAGACAAAGCCATAAGAAACGATATTCAGAAGTTGCAGTTTTCACAATAGTGCAGAAAATCGATAATATATATATATATATATATATATATATATATATATACAAGGCAAGATGTTTGTGTGTGTGTTTGTTTATCTACCTGTATGTCTGTATTTTTTTTCAGCCCTTTTATTTTAGGTTTTGCTTCGGGTTTGGCTCTAAGTAGGTATAATTGTAGTCATTAGTCTCAGCCATGATACCATTTACTCAGAGGACTTATTTAGCCTTCAAAATTCAGTTTACGACGAAAAAAGCGTATTTGATATCGATAGCAGGAAATCAAAATTTGAGCTACATCCATTCATTTTTCTTTCAGTCTACGGTTTCGCTTTAACTGGAAACAACTATTGCTTTTTATTCTTTCTTACTAACGTCCAAAGAGTCTGAGCTCCAGGACCATGGATTAGTTTTAAAGCTTTCATTTCACCCGAGCAACGCCGGGCTATACTGTTAGTATATATATATATATATATATATATATATATATATAAATCGGAATGCGACAAAATAAATAGAATAAGTAAAAAACAAATAAGAAAAAAAAGTCCTTTAATCCAACATGTTTCATTTTGATAAATCTTTGAAGAAGCCTGTTAAAGATAAATGATTTTAAAAATCCAAGAGACAGTATGTTGATTGGGGTATAGTTTCTTTTTTTTCAGATACGTGTCACGTGTGATAAATGAAATGGATGAATATTAAATGCAAAAGAAAAAAACTTGTGTGTGTGTGTGTGTGTGTGTGTGTGTGTGTGTGTGTGTGTGTGCCAACGCGTAATAACAACATGTTTATTATTAATGTAAGTATATGTAAGCTAAAATAATGTTTTAAGCGCATCCAAACCACGGACGAACTAAGTGTGTGTATATGTCGATAACTTTATTATGTCTTAATAACAGGGACAAATACGTTTCTGTTCAAAATAAGTATCAAGCATTGTATACATGTCTCAAATGATGGAACGAATTTTTCTTTTAAATAAAATGAGAGAATCAGTTAATGACCACATGGAGACATAGATGTCTAACCGTACTGATGAGCTGTGATACATCGAAACAGATCTGTCTGCGGATGGCTATATATATACAGACTTCCGGTCAGAATCATAAAGTCACCCCAGTTAGTTTAAAAGAAATGATGTATTTCATACTATTTTTAGTATTTATTGCCAAATGAAAATAAAATTTTTCTTTTGTTATTATTACTTTGCAAAATTTTACAATCCAAATAAGCAAAGAGGAACTTGCCCGAATAACCTGAAATTTTCTTCAATCTTTCATTGATGAAACAGCAATATAGGTAATTATTAAATATGTTTAAATTCATTTGATGCTCATGTTATTGAGCAATATTAACAAGAGAACCATTCTATTTTCATTTACAATTATTCACTTGGCAAATAGACACGAAAAATAGTATAAAATGCATCATTTTTTTACAACACTGGGGTGGCCTAATAATTATGGCCGGTAGTATATGTGTGTGTGTGTATGTGTGTTTGTGTGTGCGTATATATCCATACCTGCATGTGTATGTGTTTATGTACTTATGCGTATTTAATTTCTTATTTATTTCTTCTTTTTTTTATCATCTTTGTCGCTGTATCACAGCTCATCAGTACGGTTAGACTCCAATTGCTTTTTAACCCAGGATTAAAACCTGACCGAATTGGCGTCAGTCGACGATTTTACGTCTGGGCTATGGCCGATCATATATATATATATATATCAAGTCTAACAA
This sequence comes from Ascarosepion bandense, assembly GCA_037127315.1. NCBI lineage: Eukaryota > Metazoa > Mollusca > Cephalopoda > Sepiida > Sepiidae > Ascarosepion > Ascarosepion bandense. Next base: position 1,169,735 of record JBBBDQ010000510.1, read on the forward strand.
GTACACCATGCGTTGGTTTTCTTTTGTCTCTATTCCCGTCTATCCATCTCATGGGCATCAGGTCCTTCAAACTTTCTTTTCACATTACATATTCCAGAAAAGTTCAGCTGTCTTTTCCCGATGTTAATTATCAGTTTCCTTCTTTTGTCCATCCTCTCCAACACCTCTTCGTTGCTAACGTCTTCCGTCCATGGTATTCTCAGCATCCTTCTGTAGAACCACATTTCGGTTACTTCAAATTTTCAATGACGCACATCACATCACAATCCATTACTCTCTTCTTTGTTTCAAGGCAAAATGTTTCTGTTTTTTATACTCTACTTGTGGAATGCATCCTTAGCGATTCAAACACGCCTTCGGTTCTCAGTGTCGGACTTTCTGTTTTCTGTTTGAACACCTCCAAGGTATTTACATGTTTATACCTACTTGATTTTAGTATCAGCAATATTTTGGGCTCCTCTTTTTACTAATTACTTTGCATCCATTTTTTCTTGTATTTCATATGTAGTCCTTTCCTTCCGCTTTCTTTAATTGCTTTCTGTAGGAGATCGCGTATTCCCCTTTCGGTGTCTGCTATCAGCACTGTATCATCTGCGTATCTTATATTGTTCAGAATGCGCTGCAAAAACCTCAAAGGATTTCTAGAATTTTCAGAATTCTTTAACTGTATAGGTTGAATAGATCTGGTGAGAATACACGTCTTTGCCTTACATCCCCTTCTGTCTTTGGGTATCTGCTAAACTCGTTTCCTGTTGGTATACAGGCAGTTTGCTGCCAGTAAAAGTTCTTTGTTACTCTCAGGTTTTTCGGAATTTGTCAAGGTTGCCTTTGCGTTTTTATCAGGTCTTTGTGCCGTACTTTGTAAAATGACTTTGCCTAGTCGATAAAACGCATGTACAGGTCCTCGCATTTTTATTACTTTTCTGATAATATTCTCAGAATAAATATAGCATTTCTTGTTCCAGTGTATTTGCCGAAACCTTACTGTTCTTGACCTGTTTCCGGTCTGATTCTGCTGCGCATCCTATTTTTCAGAATTCGAATCACAAGTTTTATTATTTGGTTCATTAAGGTGGTTGCTTAACGGAGTTCACATTCATTTGCCTTTCGGGATTTCGTCAATGTTGTAGGGTTTATTCGTAATTTCTGTAAATTTTGTCTACGCCTTATCGTCTAAGGCAGCCAACATCTCCATTACAATGTCATCTGGTCCATCTGGTTTGTTTAAATTTCATTTGGACAGTACAATTTCCACTTTGGAGGGCTATAAAGTATTAATAAGTATACATACTATCATACGTCTATAGCAATCATCATATACATATTATGAACTCTAGGCAATATACACGTGATGATCGCATAGTGCATGAAACTGCAGGTTATGCTATAGACGTAGGGTAATATACATATATATTATGCACTCACATCCTGATTGAGCATTCTGGAAGGATGGTAGACTTTGAAAAATAGTAGTTACAATGGCATGTACGCATCGCTCATCCCGTGATAAAAAAGAGCACTCTGTCTATTGGGCGTGTATAATGATAATGTATACGCTAAAAAGTCTGCCTTCTTCTACCCAACGCCCATAGCCCAGAGGTAGAATTGCCGACTGACACCAATTCAGTTCGGTTTCAATCCTGGGTAAAAAAGCAATCGGAGTCTAACCGTACTGCTGAGCTGTGATACAGCGAAACAGATCTGTCTGCGGATGACTATATATATATATATATATATATATATATATATATATATATAAATCCAGGTGAAGAGAACCAGCGAAAGATAGATAGATAGATACTTTTAAAACCAGATGGTTCAATCACAAGTCTATATCTAAAATAGATCACTTAAAAAATTGTAATTCGCTATTGAACTTAAAATGTGGAAAAGACCCAGATATAACGTAGAGTATAGTGAAAGCAACCAAGCCGTACAACAGTGGCTAAATATGTAGACTGTGTCAGGTAGAAACGTTAGCTCTTATATTATTCACAAACAAAAATGAATTATTGAACAAAAGAAAAGAAATTATCAGTAAGTGTAACCATACCATAAAATATGGATTAGGATCATACAATTATGAATGAAAACGTTATAACTTCGAATTTTGAAAACTACGCGTTCAAAAAGTCCCCATTACGTTCTTCTTCTTCTATGTGCCCTGTCCCTTCAGGACGTAGGCGTTCATGGTTATCCATGTCTCTCTATCCCTTGTGGCTCTTAGTATGTTTGCTCCTGTTGCTCCTGGCAACCCCCGTTCCGTCATCCACCCGATCAGACCCTGCAGATATGTTATCCACTGCCTTCCTCTGTCTCTCCTTCCTTCTATCTGGCCATGTAAGTATCAGGTTCTCCAGGCTCTCCTTCCTCATTGCATGTCCCAGGAACTTCAGTTGTCTCTTCTTGATGCTCAGTATTAATTTCCTTTTTGTTGCCATTCTTTCCAACACATCATCGCTGCTTGCATGCTCAGTCCACGATATCCATAGCATTCTTCTGTAGAACCACATTTCGGCCACTTCCAGTTTTGTCCTCATTTTCGATGATATTGTCCAGCATTCACTGCCGTATTGAAGAACTGACAGCACTCTTTTCTTTGTTTCTATTGAGATTTACCTGTGTGTTAGGATTTTGCTCAACTTCTGGAACGCGTCCCTTGCCATGCCAATTCGCATTCGGATCTCTGTGTCGCACTTTTCATTTCCTGTTAGAACATTTCCTAGGTACTTAAATTTTTGTACTTGCTTGATTCTGATATCTCCCACCTGTATTTGTCATTTTGGGTTGTATCTTTTGCTGATGATCATGCACTCAGTTCTCTTAAAGTTTATTTGTAGTCCCTTTTTTCACTCTCCACTGCTACTTTCTGTATGAGGTCTTGTAGTTTCCTTTCCGTGTCCGCAATCAGCACTGTATCGTCCGCATACCTTATGTTGTTCAGGTTGTGGCCTCCAATAACAAATCCTGGCGTGTCATCTAGGGTCCTCAAAATATTCTCGCTGTATAGGTTGAACAAATACGGTGAAAAGACACATCCTTGTCTTACGCCTTTTTCTATCTTTGTGTATCTACTGAGATCATTACCTGTCCGTATGCAGGCTGTTTACTGCCAGTAGAGATTCTTGATTATTCTTATGTCTTTCCCGAAAATGTCGAGGCTGCCGAGCATCTCCATCAATTCTTTGTATCGTATTTTGTCGAATGCTTTCGCGTAGTCAATGAAGCATAGGTACAAGTCTTTTTTCATTTGTAATGCCCTTTCAGAGAGCATCTTAATCATGAATATGGCGTTCCTTGTTCCAGTGTCTTTGACGAACCCGCACTGTTCCTGACCTATCTCTGGCCTGATTCTTCTTCTCGCTCTATTCATCAGGATTCTGACAATCAGTTTTGTAATGTGACTCATTAAGCTGATAGTTCTCTGTAGTTTGCACTCGTTTGCACCAGGTTTCTTCGGCAGTGCTATAAATATCGACTTGCATAGGTCGTCTGGTATTACGTTAGCGTTGTTAAAAAACAATAAAATAAATAAGAAACGATATATATATATATATATATATATATATATATATCGTCGTCTGCAGACAGATGTTTTGCTGTATCACAGCTCATCAGTACTGTAAGAATTGAAACCCGACCGAATTTCTACCTCTGAGCTATGGGCGTTCGGTAGAAAGAGGCAGACTAACTACATCAGTAGTGCTCTAATTCATTACTGAATGAGCTATATATATATATATATATATATATATATATATATATATATATATATATATATACGGAATTTTTATTGTTCATCTGAACGAGGCAATTGTAAAAATTGCTGAAATTTATTCTGGATTTAAAACCGTTGTATTATGTCTTGAGTTTTTCTCTCAATATATTTGTTCTAATATACATTGAGCTCTCTATTTTCATCTAATTGATTTTTTTATGTTAATTAAATAATGTCTTTTGGATTACCCTCTACGTTTTTATGGGTTGCCATTCTCTCATATATATACTGTTAGATTATAAATGAGAAGTGTGGATGTTTATCTTATATAAGTAAAATACCTGTATTTTTGTCTCCGTTCAAGAAACACATCTTTTCAATAGAATTCAAAAGATTTCCGTGCTTATTTTAAACATTACTTCAATTTCTCTTTGACAAACTACACAGCTTATTTTCTTTGCTAACAATTATTATACATGTTCTTGGTATTCATTCAATTCTCATTTTCAAGAGTTGCGCTTACTTCTGACATCTCTAGAGATTACCGCTTTTTTTTAAGAAAAATTCTCGTTTCCTAGAATGATCGTCGTCTTTTCTTGGTAAGCACTTCCCGTGTAGCTATTGATGTAAACTGTATTGGTGAGAATGCAGACATTTTTTTTTTCCGTCTACCAACAAAAGGGTAGAAGCCGCCACCATCGAGGCACGAACTGACGAGTATTGTACGGGTTCCTGTTTGACAGTACAGGAAGTCAGATGACGTCAGTGGCGGAAGTCAGTGGGGCAAGTTAAAAGCATATCAAAAAGGATAAAAGAAATAGGGCATTGATAAAAAATAAAAAGGGGGAAAGAAAAATGCAAAACGATCAAAGGCCCTTCAAAATTATCACACTTACGAACGATTACAGAAAATATTTTCTACACACAAAGATTTACTTTCTCTTTTTCACTCTCTCCCTCTATCGCAATATATATATATATACTAGCAGTATAGCCCGGCGTTGCTCGGGTGTAATGAAAGCTTATATATATAATATCGATTTTCTGTACTACTGTAAGAACGGCAAACTTGAAACTTCTGATAATCGTTTCTTATGTCTTTATTTATCAAATTTGATTAAAATCGGACCACTCCTTCTATAACCCGATTTTTTCGATTATCGATTTTCAATATTTATCGGCGTACTTCGACACAAAACCTAGCTAAGAACACTCGCAGACGCATATAGTCCAAATGTGTACATTTTCAAGAAAATCAGTTCAGCCGTTTCGGAGTCTATAGGTAACGGACACACACAGACATACACGCAGACAAAGTTCCATTTATGAATAAGTTTATATATAGGAAAAATTATTAAAAAGTTGTGAGTTTCAAAATGTATTTTTTGAATGTATTTGTTTATGTCTATTATAAAAATATTATAGAAATAAACAAATACTGTGAAGAAAAATACATTTTTAAACTCACAACTTTTTAATAATTTTTCCTGTACATATTAAGACAGTATACGTGGATCATCACTTTATTATATATATATATATATATATATATATATATACATACATATATATATATATGTATATACATATATATACATATATATATATATGTATATACATATATATACATATATATATATATGTATATACATATATATATATACATATATATGTTATATATATATATATATACATATATACATATAGATATGTATATACATATATATATACAGATATATGTATATACTTATATATATATGTGTATACTTATATATATATATATATATGTATATACTTATATATATATATGTATATATACTTATATATATATGTATGTATACTTATATATATATACATTTATGTATATACATATGTATATATATATACATATATGTATATACATATCTATATATATATAGACATATATATATATATATATATATATATATATATATATATAATCATATCACCTCGAGAAAGGCGGTAACGCCACTGATGTACAGGGGGCTACGTAAGAGCGAAAAGATTTGGAAAAGAGAAAGCCGGAAACCACCTTCAAATGTTTTGTTTTTTTCCGAGCATTTTTAGCCATTATCGAATATGGGTTTTATTTTACCTGTAACTAAGTGCATATAGAGTGTCATGCGCGTTTGTAGAATGTGCGTTTTATAATATAAACATGATACTAGCATCATACACAGTCCTCACCGGATGACTGATTATCTTCGTCTGACGAAAGAGACAATTAACCAGATGAGTTCATACGAAATTTATTGCTGAAGAAATATTGGCTGTGGATAATTTTTAAAATGTTATAATCTTTGATATTATATTACTAGCATTATTTAACAAGAAATTTTTTTTTTACCAATGATTTTTAACTGACACCACACACACACACACACACACACACAAACACTCACATGTGTATATATATATATATATTCTAAACATATGCTGTTAAATATAAGAGACAATGAATGTCTATTATGTTTAATCATGAGCCGTTCTAAACGTCGTATTTTTGCTTTAATTTCATTTGAAAATAAAGACAAAAATTCTCCAACATTTGTATAATTATTTATTAGTTTTCTTCTAAGCTTTCGGTTCACATGAGCCATCTTCAGAGAGGTCGTTCAAATTGAAATATTATAAAATCCACCATCCCCGACGATTTTATTTTGTGTTGACATAAAACTCCGCTTGGTAACGGCAATAGTTACCAAAAATAATAAACGCAGTTCTTAAATTTGCGATGCGGTTTTATGACGTCACACCGCGGGATAGCACGAAATGACAACAAAACCATGTAGTCAAATGCAATGTAATATGTTATTTCCTGTTTTAAAGTTGATTTTATTGAGTGTTGGTTGTTTCGATTGATATATATATTCATACACTACCGGCCATAATTATTTGGTCACACCAATTTTTTTATAAGAAATGATGTATTTCATACTATCTTTATTATTTATTGCCAAACGAAAATAGAATGGTACTTTTGTTATTATTACTTTGCAAAATTTTACAAGGCAAAGAAGCAAAGATGAACTCGTTCGAATCACCGTAATTTTTCTTCACAGAAATTAACAATTTTGTCTATATCAATTCTATTCTATATCCATCTCTGATATCAACCACTTTATTGCAAATTCTGCTCCCCTTGAATGCCTAATTTTGAATGCCTTTCTACTAGTAAACAAAACGTCGGAACGAAAAATCAGAGGGCCGAGTTGGAATTCCAGTTCAATTCATTGCAATTAAAATATTTATACCGAATGCAACGAATATAGTGTGGTCTGATGAAATGAGCTAATTTAGCTCATAGAAATAAACTATAATTTATAATCAATCGAAATGATGCGCTGAGTTTTCCTTTATAAATATCATATTGCTCTGGATAACATCCACTGGGCTCTCTATACAGATAGAACACTTAACATTTTATATTTAGATCTTGTTGGATTTTCCTCACATTTCACAGACTTGACATATATATATATATATTGTACTTTTGATATGTGTATTTCTAATTTGGATAAATTAATAGCGATATAGACACGAGCAGACTCATATGGTCCCGTGAACCTCAATATTGTAAAGGATTTATCAAGTCCAGAAGCTGTGACCTCTCTTTCCCATATTGATGGGGGCTTCAGTCAGTTAAAAACTATACGTGATACACGCTTTGGGCGATCATGTCTCTAAAGAGACATGGCCGACTAGGCAGAAGATTATCCTACAGTAGGTTGCCATTGCCTTCTGCGGTAGACTGGTTGCTAACCAAGACTATAGAACCCAATCTGTCCTGTTATTTGAGTCATAGCTATTGGAGGAAGCAATGTATAACATTATTAACTAATAATGAGTGGGGATCAGTTTATTACTTCATAACAATATAAAACTGATCCCCCACTTTATGTCCAGTAGAAGCCTTAATCATGTTTTCAACTATTATATTCAGTAAGTTAGTTAAGTGCCATACGTGATACACGCTTTGAGTGATCATGTCTCTTAAGTGACATGATAGACTGGGGAGAAGATTATCACGCAGTAGGTTGCCATTGCTTTCTGCGGTAGACTGGCTGTCAGCCAAGGCTATTGAACCCAATCTGTCCATTTATTTTAACCATATCTGGAGGGAAGAGACTGAATATTACCGTTCCCAAGGGTATTTGTGGGTAAGTGAATGCAAGAAATTCTACTGGAATTCGAACTCGGCTCCCCGATTTGTCGTTCCGAGTCGAAATCCATTGCATCACAGCACCCATCCTGTAGGTGGCTTACTAATGGTAATATTTCCTAATAGCATTATTTCTCAAGTCCAATAGCTGCTGTTGCTCTTTTTAGTATTGATAAGTTTTCCTTCATAAACTTTTATTTGAAGTAGCGTAGGAGGTCAGAATTTTGATTACGTCTTTATTTTATTTTCTTCGTGTAAAACGTAGATTGTCAAACATTCACTTCCATGCAGAAGGGGCTTACGGCCATCGCACGTTGAATACACCGGTTCTTGCTCGATCACCGAAGTTGAGCCTGGTCAGTACTTAGTTGGGGGACCGCTTGGGAATATCAGGTGCTGTAAGCGTTTAGTGACGGATGTGCGTTGTGTTGTAGTGGATATCGGCTCGGAAAGAGAAATCGGTGAGCCGAGTTCGAATTCCAGTTGAATACCGTACTTAAGCACTGGTAACCTTGGGAAAGGTATTAATGCGTCCCTTCCCTCCAGTTATGGCTTAAATAACAGGATAGGACTTGGGGACCCTGCCTTAAAAACAAATCCCAATGCATCTTGATACTTGAAAAGAAAAAAGTATTACTAGACATAAAAACTTGTATAAAAACAACAATAAATTGTTGAAAGAAAAAGATATTACCAACAGTAAATAAATAAATAAAATTTAGTTGGCAATAAATGACCCGCCGCGGTTGATATGCCACAAACCAAACAACTAACCATACAGAAGGACAGATATCACATGACAATCCAGCACTTTTTTCTTTGTTTCTAATCATGTTTTCCTGACTTTTAGTACTCTGGTTAGCTTCTGAAATGCCTCTTTGGCCATACAAATGCGTCTTTAGATCTCCGTGTCGCATTTTTTATCCATTGTCAAAACGCTTCCCAGGTATTTGAATTTTTTACTTGTTTTATTTTAGATTCTCCAATTTGCGGTTGGCATCTTGGTCTCCTCTTTTTGCTGATGACCATACATTCAATTTTCTTGAGGTTTTTGCTCAGCCCTTTTCACTTTTTTTTTTCACTGCCATATTGAAGAACTGACAACACATAGCAATCCAGTACTCTCTTCTTTGTTTCTAGCAAAATTGTCCTGTTTCTTAATACTCTACACAGCTCATGGAATGCATCCTTGTGCTTTTGGATCTCAAAAATATAAATATATAGAAACTACTGTGACCACAAAGTGAGGTGTCAGTTTATATATTGATTGTAATATGGAACTGATCCCCCACTTTATATCCAGTGTGCTTCTGTAGAACCACATTTCAGTTGCTTCAAGTTTTTCCTTCATCTTTGATTATATTGTCCAGCTTTCACTGCCATATTGAAGAACTGACAACACATAGCAAATCAGTACTCTCTTCTTTGTTTCTAGCGAAATTGTCCTGTTTCTTAATACTCTACACAGCTCATGGAATGCATCCTTGAGCTTTTGGAGCTCAAAAATATAAATATATAGAAACTACTGTGTCCACAAAGTGGGGGGTCAGTTCATATATTGATTGTAATATGGAACTGATCCCCCACTTTATATCCAGTATGTTCTGTAGAGCCACATTTCAGTTGCTTCAAGATTTTCCTTCACCTTTGATGATATTGTCCAGCATTCACTGCCATATTGAAAAACTGACATCACATAGCAATCCAGTACTCTCTTCTTTGTTTCTGGCGAAGTTGTCCTGTTTCTTAATACTTTGCTCAACTTCTGGAATTCTTTTTCCTCCATGCCAACTCGCCTTCGGATCTCTATGACGCGCTTTCCGTCTTCTGTTAAACACTTCACAGGTATTTACATTTTTTACCTTCTTGATTTTAGTATCCTCCTCCTGTATAGGACATTTTGGGCAGCCCTTTTTGCTGATGACCATGCATTCGGTTTTCTATCAGTTTATTTGTAGTCTTTTTTTGTCACTCTCTTCAGCAATCTTCTGTAGAGATCTTGTAGTTTCTTTTTCGTGTCTGCAATCAGCACTGTATCATCTGCGTACTTTATGTTCTTCAAATTGTGGCCTCCGATTACAATTCATGACATAACATCTAGGGTTTTAAAAATAGTCTCGCTGTACAAGCTGAACAGATCCGGTAGTACGCTTAAAATCATATAGTTGGGGAACCATAAATAAAAGCTTATCAGAGCAGTTGTCATGAAAATATTTATTAAAAAAAAAGAAAAAGAAAAAGAAAAACAAAGAGAAGCTACGTCACGTTTATGAGAAACGGAATGAAATCTAGATGGTAGGTCAGGATCAATTACATTCACTGGATTTTGCAAAGAACCTCAAGATGAATAGCAGGAGCATCCGTCCATATATGGCTGCAGTATCCAACCCAAGGACGAATGCTAGATTTGTAAACTTGCAAGATACATTCTGACGAGAAAAGTTTTCTTGCACGACACAATGACCCACTTTTACATGCAATAGATGCAGCTCTTATCATTAATTCAAGCTAATTACCATCTCTGATTTAATTCCAAATCAAGATCAATTTCGATTTCGTAAAAATATATCATGAATCTTATTCTTGGAGCACCTGGTAGAGAATCTTAAGGTTTTGTCTGAGATGTTTTGTTCTAAAATACCAATTATATTTGTAAAACCATTTATGGAAAAATATTTTATCGGAGAAAATTCTTCCAAAAACGAAATCAGATTTTTATCAAGAATTTTAAAGAGAAATTTAACAGTTTTGCTATCATCAATGAAACCGACATCCTTGCGGTAATTTACGGTGCATAAATACTTGACTACCCGTAAATAATCCTATGGAAAGAAACCGTAAAAAAAAATGTCTGCTTTGCAGGTCCTCCTGTCAACAGCACTGATACTTACCAACCAATCTCTTTTTATTTTGATGTCAATAAAAACGTCGCTGTCACCACCAAAATTATTTCGATCACTGGTGTCGCAGCCATAACAGACGCCCGCCTAACCGACATGGAAAGAAAAAACGTCTGAATAGTCAAAGATGTTTACATAGTCTTAATTGAAGCTTTGCACGTGATGTCTCCTCTTTACGCTATTTCAAAAGAAAAGGTTCTACATTCGTCAATGATACTTATTTTCTTCTTTTTGGGAGGTGTTCTCCACTCTGACGTATGCGTAAAAGGCGGGTCGTCGGTTGTTGAAACACTGGGCACAGTGGGTGCGGCTTACGATGTTTTATACGAGAAAGTAGAACCATTTATATGCATTTATTTCGGAAAATAATCATATTTCTTCACTAAGAAAACATAAATGATTTTCAATAAAATTCACAAAATGATCAAATATTGCATTTTTTTTACCAGGTACTGGGGTAAGAAATGGCTCGTGAATTTTAATGCTTCTTTTTTTTTTTTTCCTTTTAATCATTTCACCCCGAGCAAGGCGGAAACGCCACTGATGTGCAGGGGGTTACATAAATGTAAAAAGATTAATTAGAAAAGAGTGAGGAGTACAAACGAGTTAGAAAGGAACAATAGAAAGCTGAGAAAGCAGGTGCGATGACAGATACATAGGTGGAGAGAAAGGGAAGGTTATACAGGGGAGGGGAGAGACCTAGAGTCCAGTGGTTAGTAGATGAGTATTGACTTTGCATTTAAATTTCTGGAGGTTGTAGCCGTCAGGAAAGCAAGAATACGGGAGCGAGTTCCATAGGCGGGAAGTACGAGAGAAGAAGCTGCAGGAATAGAATTGTCGTCTGCATTTGGCTAACCTGACTGTGAATGAGTGGGACCCAGTTGCCAGTCTGGTTGCACGAGTAAACACCTGTTGAGGAGGCATCAGTGACTTAAGCTCGTCTGAGCAGAAACCATGAAAGTATTTATAGAAGAGACAAAGGGAGGCTACATTTCGACGATGGGGAAGTGGCTGCAATCGAGTCGCCAGATCAGTACCTATCACATTACAGACTCTCCTTCGGAGCTTGTCAAGAACACTGAGGAGAACGGCAAGGGCACCTGACCATAAATGGCAGTAGTACTCCATGCACGGACGGATGGTTGACTTGTATATATGCAGGATGGATTCAGGTGGAAAAAACATAAAGAAAACTGTTATTAACCATTACAGACAATCGCTCTATACTCACCATTAGCAAGGATCAGGCCAGTCTCCCTTAAAGTAAAACACTGCACCTCCTCGGCTTAACTCTCACAACAGACCTCAAGTAGAATGATTATATAGAATCCATAGCTAAATCCGCTGTTAAGAATGTCGGTTCTCTGTGTTGGGCCAAGGAGTTTTTCCCGTCTGAAAACATCCTGCACATATATAAACCTACCCGTTCATTGAATACTGCTGCCATATCTGGTCAGGTGCTCCTGCTATTCACCTAGGTGTCCTAGACAAAATCCAGTGGAGAATCTGTAATATAATCGGCGAAATTTGGTTTCCCTGTGTCCCTTCTACAAATACTTTCACGGCTTCTGCTCCGCGAAACTTAGCTCACTGGTACCCCCTATATATAAATTTACTCGAGCCACAAGATTAGCAACTAGGTTCCACACTTTTACTGTAAAACTAATAAAATGTAAACGCAGCCTCTTTTTTCGCACTTGCCGAATGTGGAATTCCCTTTCATTTACTTGCTTTCTCGACAGCTACAATTTCCAAGAATTTAGATGTAAAGTTAATAGTCATCTCCTATCTCACTAGCCTGCATCCTCTCTCTCTCTCTCTCTCTCTCTCTCTCTATCATGCTCCTTTCTCCGTCCACTCCACTCTCATCAGTATTCTCATCCTTCTCTTACCCATTTCCTGACAGTCTCTATAACCTGTCACTCTTTCTTTTAACTTTCCTTCTATGTCACCTCATGCTTTGCTTGTGGCGATATGATTATATAAAAAAGCCAAATTGGATAATCTTCTCTCCAGTCAGTCATGTCTCTTTCGAGACATGATCGTCCATGCGTGTATCACGTATGGCACTTAACTGACTGACTGACTGACTGACTTAATTACAGGTAAAAACAGCTTGCACTTTTCTCACTGTGTTTGAACTGGTACTCTCGTATTTTATCAAAAACTCTTTTGACATTTGTTCCTTAGATACTCTTTCTTTCAGATCAATATATCGTCTTAATAAGTGACTACGACATCACAATCTACAAGCACAGTCCCCATAGTTTGTTGAAATATGGCTGAGGACACTTTTATACTAAAGGAAATTAGTGGAACTTAACATATTCAAACCTTTGTGAGTATTTATTGTTATTAACTCTAAACATTTATCAAGATCGCCAAGAAAACGGCTTTTATTCTTATAAGCATTAATATGGGACTGATATTTTTTTAATCGCTTCACCCCAAGCAAGGCGGTACTGCCACTGATTTGCAGGGGGCTACATAAGAGTAAAAGTTTAGACAGGAGTAGAGTGAAGAGAAAGACGGACCAGTTACAGGGGGTGTCAGCAATAGAACAAGAGAAGGATTGAAACACAAGTGTGAAGACAGTTGCGAAGGGAGAGGTAAAGGAAAAGAACAAGATATACAGAGTGATATAGAAAGAACTGGAATCAATTAGATAAGGGATGGGTATTGACATTGCATTTAAATTCCTTGAGGTTCTAGCCGTCAGAAAAGCAAGCACGCAGAAAGGAGTTATGCGTATTGATATATTCACGTATAATTTCCAGTTTATTCTTAAAAATGATAATACACACAGGTAAATTTATTCATATATAGACTGATTTAAATAATTCACAATATTAAGAGGATGCGATAGATCTGTTCAGTAGATGAGAAGGGTTTGAAAAAATTTGTGGGAAAAAGAAAGCTTATAAATCCGGGGAAAAAATAGAGATGACCATATGTTAGCCTAATAACGGGAGAAAAGCATAAACAGCAATGTTGATTATTTACATATAAAGCGGCAGTCGCATATGAACTTTTCGGACTTCTATGCCAAAGGGTCTCACAGTATCTTCGATTATGGAACACAAGAAAAAACTGAAGATCAATCTCTCGTAAAAATGTCAGATGGCTCCTCAAAAAGAAGGCCAAATCCTGGAGTTTCTCATCTCATCTATTCGAATCTCGTTTCTGATTTTATTTTGAAATTTTTGTGTTTTTTCTTATTATACAATATATATATATATATATATATATATATATATATATATATATATATATATATATTGTATCGTATTTATTCTTAATTTCTCTTTTTTATGTGGCATTCTCTCTTTCCTCAAATCTCATCTTATTTGCTGCTTTTTCCTCATCTTCTGGCATAAGCACGTGAACAATATCGATTAAAACGAGATCTCGTCTTTTTTCCTCCCTTTTCCCCCTTGAGCTCTAGCCGGTTGGATTTCAGAGGATTAACTGCTAATCTGACCACTTACACTTGAATCACGATATCGAGCGTCTCTTGGCCGGGACTCAGGATAGGATTGAATATATAAGAAAAAGAAACAGTGACAAGGTGTGTTGGTTCCCAATACGGCAGAGCGACTCTGAGTTACTGTCGATAGATGCTGGCCTTGGAGAGGCTCGTTTCTCCTGTGTAATGGACCGGTCGGTTCGGTTTTTCACTATCAGTGCGTAGGTGAACATCACTTAAAGTCGGACATGCAGATTATCGTTGGATAACTGTAACTGATTGAAATATAATCCTGATGGCCTGCCGTGGTGACTGAACTTATTGAAAACATAAGGCCAGGTGATTCACGCTCGCGGAACTTCGTGATGGAGACACAGGATACCATTTCTCGAAAATCTTAACCGCTATTTTTTTAAGTGGTATATACGCACACATAAGCATACAATTAAAGGAATGTTATAGGCATGCATAAAATTTTTTGCGTGAAAGCTTACAGAGTTATTTTGATGCGATTGCCAGAAGGTCAAAGAAGTGTGGATGAAAGACATAGTCTCAAGGAATAGAAGATATTGGCAGTTTTTTTTTAATCAGCCTAAAATGAAATGAATATATCAAATCAATGGCTGAATCTACTACGAGGAATATTCTGTCAGAAATTTTTTTTCGTCAGAATCGATCTTGCACAGTTATGAACCTATCATTCGTCCGTGCATTAAATACTGTTGACATAGCTGGTTGGTCGCTTCTGTTCTTTATCTTTTCTTCAAAATCCAAAGAAGAATCTGCAACGTAATAGGTCCTGTTCTGGCATCTCGACTTCAGTCACTTTCTCACGGACGTGCCGTGGCGTCCCTCGTCTTTTTATACAAATATTTTCGGCGGACCTGTACAACATTACTAACATCTGTAAATGTGTTGATTATCATTTTTTTAAAACATTTTTTTACTTTTTTTACTTTTTTTTAAATGCATTATTATCGATTAGTACATAAAGTTTCCGATTTTCAAAAAAAAAAATAGAAAAAATTTAATATTTAAAGATTCATAGTAGGTGCTCAATTTCTCATACAACGTTATAGTAAATCGATCCTCCCTTTTGTAAACACTCGCTACGAGTTGTTGCCCTTTTTCTTTTGGTACTCAAAATCTGTAAGAAATTAATGAAAGAAACCGTTCCGGAAACATGTTTTTATTCAATTTTTTTTTAGATAGGAATTATTTTAAAAATTTTCTGTAATTTTTTTTTTTATGTTTTACATGTCCTATTTTTCATTCCGAAAATTCTTACAGAAGGAATTAAAGAAACTCTGTCCAATTTTTTTTATGTATTAAATTACTTATTTTTCATTGATATGAAGTAGGGATGATTAAAAATGTTCGATGGGTTTATCGATCTTCAAATTGTAAGCTTCTCTATACATGGCCTCAGCGACATCGATGCGACCCCATCGCGAGCGTTTCCAAAATGGAGGATCGATTTACTGTAAGGTTGTATGAGAAAGAGAGTACCCCCTAAAAATCTCAAGTAATTAATTTTTTACAATTTTGTTTGATAATCGGACATTTTAGGGTTTAAATCGATGATATTGCACTTAAAAAAGTAAAAAAAAATATAATCAACATATTTACAGGTCTGCTATATTTTCATTTCAAATGCTCTGACGAGCTAGTTTCTCTGCTACCTCGTCCACATGAATTTAAGTGTGTTACTAGATTGGCATAGTAAATTATAACCGATACTTCTACACCAACATTTTCTTTTCTCGAACTTGCTGTTTGTTGAACACCTATTTACTTACTTCCCGATAGCTACACTCTTCACAAATTTAAATGAACCGTCACTTGCCATCTTTTATTTCACTGAATCTCAATCATCTATTACCCTTTCTTAATATCCCCCTGTGCCCAGGCTTTTCTTTCGCTGTGAACCCCTGTGAATTAGTGATCATCCCGCTTTGCTAAGGAAGAATTGATTAAAATAAAAGACTACGCACTGGATATGCCACTTTTACTCGGTTTATATGAGGTACTGTTAGGGCGCCGCTCCTATTTGACTACAAATGGACTGTTCCCATTGCTATATATAACAATGGTGGATTCTCTACAAGGGGGTCGGAGCGAGTCACTAGACTGACGACTCTACGACACTGTGAGCCCTCTGCCTTCGGGTAGAGGGCGCTCTCTGCTTCCGAGCAGAGAGCAATAACCCAGTCGTGGTTCCGCCGAAGGGTAGAACCACGACTGGGCAAAAATAGACAGACATTTTTTGGCCCGACTATATGGCCGGGAATACCCACTATAAAATGACCATGTGTCACATCCAGCCTGCGTGGGAAGGCTAGTAAATACAGGCGTACCGAGTCACTAGACTGACGACTCTACGACACTGTTAGTACTCTGCCTTCGGGTAGAGGGCGCTCTCTGCTTCCGAGCAGAGAGCAATAACCCAGTCGTGGTTCCGCCGAAGGGTAGAACCACGACTGGGGAAAAATAGACAGACGTTTTTTGGCCCGGCTATATGGCCGGGAATACCCACTATAAAATGACCATGTGTCACATCCAGCCTTGGGTGGGAAGGCTAGTAAATACAGTCGTACCGCGTCACTAGACTGACGACTCTACGACACTGTCAGCCCTCTGCCTTCGGGTAGAGGGCGCTCTCTGCTTCCGAGCAGAGAACAATAACCCAGTCGTGGTTCCGCCGAAGGGTAGAACCACGACTGGGCAAAAATAGACAGACGTTTTTTGGCCCGGCTATATGGCCGGGAATACCCACTATAAAATGACCATGTGTCACATCCAGCGTTGGGTGGGAAGGCTAGTAAATACAGTCGTACCGAGTCACTAGACTGACGACTCTGCGACACTGTCCGCCCTCTGCATTCGGGTAGAGGGCGTTCTCTGCTTCCGAGCAGAGAGCAATAACCCAGTCGTGGTTACGCCGAAGGGTAGAACCACGACTGGGGAAAAATAGACAGACGTTTTTTGGCCCGGCTATATGGCCGGGAATACCCACTATAAAATGGCCATGTGTCACATCCAGCCTTGCGTGGGAAGGCTAGTAAATACAGTCGTAGAGAGTCACTTGAGAGTCTCTAATGAGTTACTGAAGAGTCAGTTCGAATCAGTGAAGAGTTAGTCACACTTCCAGTGGCGTACCGGAAGTAATCACGCATACACACGTCTTACGACGGATTGGACTCTTGTATCTTCCTATTGTAAATATTACTAATCACTTCTCTACATACTAACCGTCTTTCCGCGGAATACAACTTATATTCTGATTCTGTTGTTGAGTTATTCATTTATACTTGGCGACGTAACAGGTACGCAGCTACCACAATCTACTCCCGCATCAATAAGAAATCCGTTGAGGCGGGCAAACATAACCTCGCTGCTGATCTTGATAGTGATCTGCACTCAGTGGCGGAATGAGGAAAGAAGTGGATTGTAAATTTCAATTTTTGTTTTTTTAATCATTTCACTCCGGGCAAGGCGTAAATGCCACTAATGTGCGGGGGGCTACATAACTGAAAGAAAATTAATTAGAAGTGAGAGAAGAGGATTACAAACCAATTAGAAAGAAACAATAGAAAGATGAAAATGCAGGTGTGATGACAGTTGCAAGGGGGAGAGAAAGGGAAGGATATACGGGGTGGGGGAAGGGCTAGAGTCAAGCGGTTAGTAGATGAGTATTGACATTGCATTTAAATTTCTGGAGGTTGTAGCCGTCAGGAAAGCAAGAATATGGGAGCGAGTTAACGGCTACAACCTCCAGTAATTTAAATGCAATGTCAATAACCATCTGACTCCAGTTCTTTCTACATCACCCTGTATGTCTTTTCCTTTCTCTCTATCTTTGTAACTGTCATCACACCTGTATTCCCATCCTTCTTTTGCTACTTTCTCTGACACCTCCTGTAACTAGTTCGTCTTTCTTGTACTCTCCTTGCATCTAATCTTTTTCTTTTATGTATCCCCCTGCGCATCAGTGGCGTTACGGTCTTGCTTGGGATGAACGATAAAAAATTATATATATATATATATATATATATATATATATATATATAGCAAAAAATTGAACAACCGCTAAATATATAAATATACGGGTGAAAATATACATTGAATGAGTGGACTTTAATCTAAATATCAAGCAAAATAAAAGAGTTTATTGGCAATGTTAACCCAAGTACAATTCTACAATTTTCAACGAGATAAGACTTCAGTCTTTGTCTACTTTATGTGAAGGGGTTATCCGAGAAAATACAAAGAATCTGTGTTGTATAAACATCAGGAAGATCTTTAAAAGTGGTTCTACACTTTGTAGGTACCGCTCCCGAGTAAGACTCTCAACAGAGGAGGACATGGCTAAGGACTGCGTGTACACCATTCCCTGTGACAGTAGAAAGAAATATAAAAGAGAAACTAGCCGCGCACTTAAGGTAAGACTTCAAGAACATCGCAAGGCCGTAGCACAAGGGGAGACGGAAAAAAAGGTGTGGCTGACTACATATGGAGGGAAGAAGGGGATCATCGACCCCTATGGGATGAAGTTGAAATAATAGATAGAGAACGCCACTGGAAAGTACGTAAACTTAAGGAGTCAGCGCATATGCTAGGCTACAAAAATCTCCTAAGCCGACCAAGCATAGAAATCCCTATGGGATGAAGTTGAAATAATAGATAGAGAACGCCACTGGAAACTACGTAAACTTAAGAAGTCAGCTCATATGCTAGGCTACAAAAATCTTCTAAGCCGACCAGGCATAGAAATCCCTATGGGATGAAGTTGAAATAATAGATAGAGAACGCCACTGGAAACTACGTAAACTTAAGGAATCAGCGCATATGCTAGGCTACAAAATTCTCCTAAGCCGACCATAGACAGAGATATGGGAACCAATAATACGGAATGCCAGAAAAAATCATTAGTATCGAAATTGCAATATGAGCTCTAGTAAGAAAATACTACAGAAACCCATTATCATCAAAAATACTAGAAGAAAACTATTAACATCAAAAAACTGCAATATGAACCCAGGTAAAGAGGATTAGTGTACATTAGGTTTATAAGTCAAAAGAATTCAGTTGTTTTTGAGGGCACATGACCCAGTGGGTATAAACATTGGTTAGTTGCTATGACTTAACCCAAAGAGTTGTGAGTTCAATACCAGGCTACAGCAGTGAACAAGTAACTTACAAGACAAGAGAAAAATAACTCATGATTACCAGAAGGGGATCTAGGCAAGGAATAAGAATAATATACCCGAGTGATTGTAATAAATGGTTCAGGTTCGAAATTCATAGAGCCTGAAGAAGACCGGAGCGTACAACGGCCGAAACGTTATGCGCATGGCAACAATGATAAGGACAATCGTCCAAATAATGTAAATAATGGAGATAAGACTTCGTACAAAAAGAGATTTTAAATCAATAAAAACAATTTTGAAAATGTGTATGGACTCGAAAAAGTTTAATACTTACTAATTTATTAAATATTTAAAACAAAACCTTCTTTTGATTACAATAAAAAAATAATTCTTTAAATTGTTAACTTGAAATTTAAAATGCAATAAAATATTTTTGCTCAAATGTTTTAGACACAATCGAAGTTTGCAAAATGTTTCGGCCTTATAAAACAACGCGTTAATATGTCATAAAATAAATCGTTCAATCAATCAATGAAATGCTATATGTTTTAATCATTTCACCCCAAGCAAGGCGATACTTCCACTAAGACGTAATTTGTTATTGGAGGTGAAAGCGAATGAACAGACATCAGGAGATGACATCAGGAGAGAGAACAATTGAAAAACAGGTTTCAGGATGTTAGCTGTTATTCACGTTCCAGTGAAAATCATTTTTTAAAAATATAGATGGTAATGAAGCAACGTAGAGGAAGCAATTTGTACAGGTAAGACGCGAGAGAAAAAAAATAATTCTAACACAACTGAAAAGTACATCCAGCTATTTCAACAGATAAAGGATGAGATCTAGTCGGACGTTTGAATTCAATCAATCGAATTACCAAAAACTCTATTAATAAAAAAGATAGAAAAAAGACATATCGTGGCGGTTAGAGAAAGGACTGTGTTCCAAATGCTAGATTAGGGTCGATTATTTTCTAGGATGTGCGTTGTGGTGCAGTGGATATCGGTTCGGAACGAGAAATCGTGGAGCCGATTTCGAATTCCAGTTCTAATTCACTTACGCGCTAATACCCTTGAGAACGTCATTAATCCGTCTCTTCCCTCCAGTAATTGATTAAATAACAGGACAGATTGGGTTCTATAGCCTTGGCTGGCAACCAGTCTACCACAGAAAGTAATAGCAACCTATTGCTGAATATTGTTCTACCCAATCAGTCATGTCTCTTTCGAGACATGATCGCCCAAGCGTGTATCACGTATGGCACTTAACTGACTGACCTAAACAGATAAATCGTGATAGTTAACACATGGACGACATATAAATGTGAAAAATGGGTCCTGAAGAGAATAAAAATTGTCCGTTATGCCATAGAGAACTGTTTTTCCTAGTAACAGACGTAGCAATTGATTCAATATAATCATGTTACTTCATTTCAGTCGAATACGTGAAATCAACAGGGCGGAGTGTGTTGCTCTCCTAGAGTTTAGGTAAAAATGGTTCTCTGTGATATTCAGAATGTTGTATCGTCGAGGTGGATACGATACACAGAGAAAGTGTGCTGTGGTGTTATTCAGCACAATATCCGGTGCTAAACAGATATACAAAAAATAGTACAATACAGACAAGACAAAACTCACAACACAGAAAGGAGGGGTTTAGATAACAATATTATGCTACTTTTGAAATAGACTTAAAAAAACAATTTCAGACATTGGACCATTTCATCATTGAGAGTGCTGCAGAGGTGTCAGCCACTCTACAAAACAAAAAATGGTGTAAATTTTTGTATTTAATAAGGCAGGTGTTGGGGAAACAATTAGCTAAGTGCCAAACGTGATACTCTCTTGGGCGATCATTTCCCGAAAGAGACATGACTGACTGAGCAGGATATTTTCATGCAGTAGGTTGTCATTGCTTTGTAGATTAAACTGGTTCCTAACTAACGCTATAGAACCAAATCTCTCCTGCTATTAACTCATAACGGAAGGTAGAAGAGACAAAGTAAAACCTTTCCCAAGGGTATTTGCACGTAAGTGAATGCAACAAATTCGACTTAAATTTGAACTTGGCTTCAATTTTTTCCACTGCACCTGAACGCACATACTCCTTATTTATTTACCATGCCGTCAGCAAATGCTATGCATTACTGAATTACCTTTCATTTTTACGTATTTCTTCATTAAAAAGAGTTTGTGTGTTTCGGTACAATGTTATTAGCCCGTCATCAGGCAGTGAAACATATATTTCGGAGGGATTCCAATGGAAAGTCAGGTCATGATAGATAGGAGAAATTTGACTGTAAGGTTAAAAGGGATATAAACTTGGAAAGACTTAAGATCCAGACATTGTCCATGCCAGTGATGAAATAAATTGAATGATACATGTATAGCATTTAGCAAGTCTAAAATGATATCGCGTGTCATCGTGAAACAGTTGCAGAATTTTCTAAGCCGAGGCTGCCTAAATATTGTCTATCTAATTAACTAGACAAACGCTGGATGGCTATTTCTCTCTTTCTATGAGCAGGACAGGAAGTATATATATATATATATATATATATATATATATATATATATACTTACCTATTACCTTAAATACTAACGTTAAATTTTACCCCTTACATTAAATCTTTCCTATTAGACAGCACAAACTGTGATCTAATTTAAAATTTAAAAATTAATAGAAAAGATCCATTTCCTAAATCCAAAATTAAGGTTAAATATACGAAATTAGATTAATTATAAAAACTGTGCTTAAATACAATAATATTCTATAGTTGTACAAATAAGCGGTAAGTCCAATTCCATCCCCGAAATCCTTACACATCCCTACTCTGCTCCTATAAGAAATCTAAAGGATAAAGTCTAGTCGCAAGATCATAAAACTTACATCCTATCTGCTAGTGTTAAATCTGTCTACAAAATTCCAAGACACTCATTAATCAACTATATTCACTACCCACACCACATTCTTCAAAATTCAAACGGACAATTCACAAGACTTATTCCCTTATCACTAACCCCCAGCAACATCCCACACTCAACCCACCAAATATAAGAAAAGAGGCTTTCCATTCCTGTACACACCACCTGATGAGACATTGTAGTTTCAATGCCGAAACAAATGTATGATTTGTAGTGGATATATAAAAAATTTGTACATGTTCTAAAATATAATTTATAATAGATAGATAGATAGATAGATAGATAGATAGATAGATAGATAGATATGAACAGACTAGATAGATAGATAGATAGATAGATAGATAGATAGATAGATATGAACAGACTAGATAGATAGATAGATAGATAGATAGATAGATAGATAGATAGATAGATAGATAGATAG
>JBBBDQ010000510.1:1195000-1277500 GCA_037127315.1 Ascarosepion bandense
AACTCGACCGTTGTCAGAGAGCAAAGATTGCGTGCAATTAAACTTTCTGACAATGATACCTAAATTCAAGACGAGGGGTCACTTCAGTCTTATCCGACATGTTAAGTGATTCCAGGATATGTCAATTTGGAAAGTGCATAAAAACTATGCAAGCTTGCCCAAGCAACGTGAGTGAAATTGCGTAGACGGAACAGTACAAAATCCCTCGATGTTATTATTAATTAAAACATAATTTTAGCTAAACGTTTTCCGCTTAATGGTCATTCCTCTTTGACTCGACAGCTGCTTACCTTCGTATTACTTGCTTTTGGTCTTAATAGTATATTGCAGTTACATCTAATAATCAATTCAGCCATGACCCCGATACAGCTGTTGCTGACTCTGACATTATCATAAAGAATTAATGTATTTGTTTTTAATATGATATTTATATTAGCTCACACATAATTATAAGGGACACATAGTATTTAAAATCGACGGCTCATTGGAACGTGCGTTAACGTACGCTGGAACAGACAGTGCTTTACCCGACAAAGAGAACCGCACGTTCGATAGCTGCCGGACAACATTTATTTTCACTGGAATGCGTAGTCTGATAGACGAAATACACGCTGTTATATACATAACAAAAAAGGGAAGCAGCTGTACTTTAAATATCAACTCTCCCTAAAATAACTACTAAAATAATACATACATATATATATATATATATATAGTATGTGAAAAAATTGCGAAATTTACATTTGTTGAATAGGCATTTCAGCGAGAAAATCACCAGTAATAATCGAAAACAAAAAATTATTAATTCAAATAGATATTCGAATTAATACAATTTTAATTTTTGTTTACGATACTTGTTGATCAAGCGAGGATTGCCTCGCTGAAATGGCCATTTAACGAATTTAAAGTTAGGAATTTTTTTACAAACTTTATATATTTGCTCTGTAAATAAATAAAACTATTTACATCCAGCAATTCATCTTGATCAATTTTAATATTAATGGAATTAATATTATTAGGATCTGTTTTTTGGGATTTTACCTATTTCCTCATCCTTTTTGGATTTAATATATATATATATATATATATATATATATATATAGTGATCCGCAGACATATCTGTTTCGCTGTATTACAGCTCATCTGTGCGGTTAGATTCGGATTGCTTTTAACACAGGATTGAAACACAACCGAATTGGCGTCAGTCGGCGATTCTACCTCTGAGCTATGGGCGCTCGGTAGAAGAAAGCAGACTTTTTAGCGTATACATTATCATTATACACGCTCAATAGCCAGAGTGCTCTATTTCATTACGGAATGAGCGATGCGTACATGCCGGAGTAGCTACTGTTTTTCAAAGTCTCCCATTCTTCCAGAGTGCTCAATCAGAGTGTGAGTGCGTAAATAGTCATCCACAGACAGATCTGTTATATATATTTAAATAAAGTTGACGTCATAATGTAAGATTTTAGGATTCTTTCAGATAGCCCAATATCAATGTTGCTCATTGGCCGAATTGTTAATGATAAACAGGACACGAAAACTACTGGAACAAAGGAAGATGGAAATCGTTTAAAATCAAAATTTTAATTAAAAATAATTAAAATGTAAGGTGGGTGTAAACATAAAGTTCCCCAAGAGCAATAAAATGGAAAAAAAAGGGACTCACAAACCCTACAACAACCGTCAGAAGCGAATGAACTGCTCTTTTAGTCTGCACTGATAAGGCTGGTGGATTTTCAGGTTCTTCTTCTTCTTCTTCTTCTTCTTCTTCTTCTATGTGCCCTGTCCCTTCAGGACGTAGGCGATCATGGCCCTCCACGTCTCCCTATCCCTTGTGGCCCTCAGCATGTTTGTTCCCGTTACTCCTGGTAACCCCCGTTCCGTCATCCACCCGACCAGGACCTGCAAATATGTTATCCGCTGCCTTCCTCTGTCTCTCTTTCCTTCTACCTGGCCAGTCAGTATCAGGTTCTCCAAACTCTCCTTCCTCATTGCGTGTCCCAGGAACTTCAGTTATCTCTTCCTGATGCTCGGTATTAATTTCCTTTTGGTTGCCATTCTTTCATCGTTGCTT
This sequence comes from Ascarosepion bandense, assembly GCA_037127315.1. Classification (NCBI taxonomy): domain Eukaryota; kingdom Metazoa; phylum Mollusca; class Cephalopoda; order Sepiida; family Sepiidae; genus Ascarosepion; species Ascarosepion bandense. Next base: position 1,197,078 of record JBBBDQ010000510.1, read on the forward strand.
GCATGTTCAGTCCACGATATCCGCAGCATCCTTCTGTAGAACCACATTTCCGCTTCTTCCAGTTTTGTCCTCATTTTCATGATATTATCCAGCACTCACTACCGTATTGAAGAACTGACATCACATAGCAATCCAGCACTCTTTTCTTTGTTTCTCGTGTAGTTTTCCTGTGTGTTAGTACTTTGCTCAGCTTCTGGAACGCGCCCTTTGCCATGCCAATTCGCCTTCGGATCTCTGTGTCGCACTTTCAATCTCCTATTAGAACACTTCCTAGATATTTAAATTTTTGCACTTGCTTTATTCTGGTATCCCCCACCTGTATTTGGCATTTTGGGTTGCACCTTTTGCTGATGACCATGCATTCGGTTTTCTTAAAGTTTATTTGTAGTCCTTTTTTGTCACTCTCCACCGCTACCTTCTGTAGGAGGTTCTGCAGTTTTCTTTCCGTGTCTGCAATCAGCACTGTATCATCTGCATACCTTATGTTGTTCAAGTTGTGGCCTCCAATAGCAAATCCTGGCGTGTCGTCTAGGGTCCTCAAAATATTCTCGCTGTACAGGTTGAACAAATCCGGTGAAATGACACATCCTTGTCTTACGCCTCTTTCTATCTTTGTAAATCTACTGAGATCGTTCCTGTCCGTATGCAGGCCGTTTGCTGCCAGTAGAGATTCTTGATTATTCTTATGCCTTTCCCAAAAATGTCTAGGCTGCCGAGCATCTCCATCAATTCTTTGTGTCGTATCTTGTCGAATGAATTCGCATATTCAATGAAACATAGGTATAAGTCTTTCTTCATTTGTATTGCCCATTCGGAGAGCATCCTAATCATGAATATGGCGTTCCTTGTTCCAGTGTCTTTAACGAACCCGCACTGTTCCTGCCCTATCTCTGGCCTGATTCTGATTCTCGCTCTATTCATCAGGATTCTGACAATCAGTTTTGTGATGTGACTCATTAAGCTGATAGCTCTGTGTAGTTCACACTCGTTTGCACCTGGTTTCTTCGGCAGTGCTATGAATATCGACTTCCACAGGTCGTCTGGTATTATTCCACTGCTATAAATTTCGTTTATTATTTCGGTAATTTTTTCTATGCCATATTCTTCAAAGGCTATCAGCAGCTCTATCACTATGCCGTCTGGACCAGCTGCTCTGTTTCTGTTCATTTTGGCCATTGCAGCTTCCACTTCGGATTTTAGTATTTTTCCGTGTGTCCTCATACCATATATAAGTATTGTGCAAAAGTATATATATATATATATATATATATATATATATATATACAGTACTGTGCAAAAGTATTAGGACAAGAACTATTTAGTCTTTTACGAAGCATTCTGACAGAAAATATACAATTTCATTAAAGTAATTTATTTGATTTACTCAACAAATGCTTTAAGCAGAAAAAATATTTGTTAGAAAATAAATTTAATATTTAGTGTAATAGTCTTTTGCTTTGATCATAGCCTTCATTCTGTCAGGCATCACAAACTTCTTCAATGTATCTAATGGTATCTCCTACTAAGAGTCTTGTATTTGTTCCCAAGGTGTGTCTTGCGAAGTAACATTTGATTTATCAATTCCAGAGGGGGGAATAAGAAAAAAGTCAGTCATATCCAAGGATAATAGAATAATGAGTAGTTTCAAAATAACGTGTTTAATAGAACATAGAAAAATGAAATATAACTTCTTTTTAATACATTTCTTTTACACCTCGTTTTAAATAATCAATATTTATTAGCAATTTACTTGGCTTTTCATCCTGTAATTGAATTTCCGTGAGGTTTTTAGGAAAATCGACCCTGTCCTAATACTTTTGAACACTACCGGTAGTGCGAAAAAATGGTAGGACAGGGTTGATTTTAAACTTTATTTTGATGCCTCATAAAATATAAAATAGTTCTTGTCCAAATATTTTTACACAGTACTATATATATATATATATATATATATATATATATATATTATGCTGCCATTATGATTGAGCTCTCTGGCGAAGAAAATTTTGAAAACAGTTTCCACTTCTGCTATATGCGTGACTCTTCAGAAATGAATCGAGTTCTCTCGGTGACTGGCGCGTGTATACACTGCTTATATACAACACGTTAAAATTTCCCTTCTCTGATTCCATGCGTCGATGGCTTAGGGAGTAGCGACTCCGACTGACACCAAATCGGTCGAGTTCCGATCCCGGCCAGAAGCAAGTGGATGGGTCTAACCACACTTATGAGCTGTGATACAGCGAAACAGGCTTGTATGTGGATGACTAATATATATATATATATATATATAAGAAAGATAAGATAAGGAAAAAATTAGAAGTATTTATAAATCTAAATTAAATTTTAAAGTTTAGGTTTGTCACCCTAATTTTAAAAACAGTATTCTTTACGGAGGGAATGCATCAAACGAATTTTGAAAAATATTGTACTATTCATAAACACATATAATAAACACAGTATTTCACGACATCAACAGATACAAAATCCATGTATTTAAAAATTTAAATGCGACATCAATCGTTATCTTCTGTTTTTTTTTTATTTTTTTATTCTTTTTTCTTTTTATTTCTCCGTAATAGTAATTTTTTGCATAGAAAAACTTAATAATTCCTTACATAGCTTTACTACCGTTCTTTGGATGAAATGATTAAAATAATGTATTTTTTAAATGATAAAAATTTTTCATGAGTTCCACCCAAGAATATGTAGTGCTTTTACACTATTTACATTATTCAACTATTGTTCTTCTCTTGGTTGCCATTTGTACAACGTTTCGGACGTTGTACGCTCCGGCCTTCCACATGTGCTAGGAATTTCAAACGGAACCCTTTATTACGATCAGTGAGGTATATAATTCTCATTTCTTTTGATAGCCATGAATTATTTCCCTCTAACCCGACTCTTTAAGCTAATGTTCACCACTGCTGTGTCCTGGCATTGAACTCATAACTCTTCGAGTCGAGTTACTGGAACGAAACAACGTCTATATCTAATGGGTATCTATGTATCGCGATAGACGTTGGTTAATTCCATTAACTTGATCCAAAGAGATGTGAGTTCAATACCAGGCTACAGCAGTAGTGAACAATTAGTTAATTAATAGAGAGTTGGGTTAGAAGGAGATAACTCATGACTACTATAAGACGCTTCGTACAAGGAATGAGAATGGTATACCTCTGTGTTCGTATCGTAATAAAGATTTCATTTCGAAATTCTTTTGCACTTGAATAAGACCGAAGAGTACAACGGCCGAAATGTCGTACAAATGTCAACCAAGAAGTAGATGATCATCTGAATAATGTAAATAGTGTTCATACGACTTCATCTCAGACGAACAAACAAACGCGTTGTTTTTATTTTTGTTTTTGTTTTTTAACTTGTTTTTTCTTTCTGCATCTCTGAAAGAGTTCTTTATTTGGTTTTGTATATTTTTTGTGTTTCCCTTCCTTCTTTCGTTGTTACCGAATATCTAACCATTTTCTCTTTCGCTTCTCCGTCTTTCCAACAACTGATTCAGCACCATGCCCGTCCCCCAGAGAATTCTCTTGAATACCCGTCAAATAAGTAGCCGGTGGCAGAATATCCGACAGAACAGTGTAGAAAAACACAACCAATTGTGCCAGAAAAGAAAATGGAGTAAGTCGCCCTCCCCGTCAAACGCTCATTAAATAACATTCAAACTTTATCCCTTTTGACGACGACAGTCTTATTTCTTACAATTATTTTTTTGTCACAGAAACTCTCTCTGGGTGACATATATTTCATTCTAAAAAAAAAAAACATGACGTCTTTTCAACAAAATGCAGTATATATGTATACAGCACTGTGCAAAAGAATCAGGATAAAAACTATTTTATCTTTTATGAGGCATCAAAATAAAGTTTAAAATCACCCCTGTCCTAACACTTTTGCACACTACCGGTAGGGTGCAAATGTATTAGGACGGAGGTGATTTTCCTAAAAAAAACTCACTGAAATTCAAATACAGGGTGAAAAGCCAAGTAGATTGCTAATAGATATTGATTATTTAAAACTAGGTATAAAAGAAATGTATTAAAAAGCAATTATATTTAATATTTTCCTATTTTCTATTAAACAAGTTATTTTGAAACTACACATTATTCTATTATCCTTGGATATGACTGATTTTTTTCTTATTTCCCCACCCTCAAATTGATAAATCTAATGTTACTTCGCAAAGACACACTTTGGGAACAAATACAAGCTTCTTGGCAGGAAATACCATTAGATACATTGAAAAAGCTGGTGATGTCATTGCCAGAAAGAATGAAGGCTTTGATCAAAGCAAAAGGCTGTTATACTAAATATTAAATTTATTTTGTAACAAGTATTTTCTTGTTAAAGCATTTGTTGAGTAAATCAAATAAAATTACTTTAATTAAATTGTTTATTTTATGTCAGTATAATAAATAATATAAATAATTCTTGTCCTAATACTTTTGCACAGTACTCTCTCTCTCTCTCTCTCTCTCTATCTATATATATATATATATATATATATATATACATATATATATATACTACCAACTATAATTTTTAGGCCACCCCAGTGTTTTAAAAAAATTATGTATTTATACTATTGTTTTAGTATTTATTGCCAAGTGAATAATTGCAAATAAAAAAGGAATGATTCATTTGTTAATACTGTATTATATCATGTGCATGAAATGAATTTATAAATATTTATTAATTACCTATATTGCAGTTCCATCAATAAAGGAATGAAAAATATTTAGAGTGTTTCGGACGAGTTCATCTTTCTTTCCTTACCTTGAAAAATTTTGCAAATAATAATAACAAAAAATCATTCTATTTTCATTTGGCAAAAAATACTAAAAATAATATGAAATACATCATTTCTTTTAAAAAATACTGGGGTAGCGTAATAATTATGGCCGGTAGTATATATATATATATATATATATATATATATATATATATATATATATAATCCCAAAAAGTTTGTCATTTTAACAGAGTAGGTTCATGCCGATATCGGAGTTTCGTGACAACACCGTTATCATGTTCCCTCTCATCAAGGCTGGTTTGCTAATAAGTTCTGTTTTTCCTGTTTATATGGAGCGTGGTGTGATATTCATAAGAGTGGTCTCATTTGTGATTGGTTGATATACTCTTCTCTTTTAGTCTATTTTTCTATTTCTTTTATTTTGAAGGCGTTTGATTTATTTTTTTATTTCTTAGTGATTTTTAGTGTGCGCGTGGATGAGTGTTCGTTTGATTGCTTTATATTATATAAATCTCCGCTTAATTTATTTTTTAATTTGTGTCGGATTTCTTTGTAGTCGCATTGACCAGTTAAAGTGCCAAGTTAACACAGTTAAAGTGAAAAACTGTGCTTAGCAACTCTCTCTCTCTCCATACATTTTATCAGCAAACCACTAAAAAACAACAACCCTGGCACTTAGCATTATCACAACTCAACACTATATATATATTGTTCTGTTGGATATTATGCCACCAGCTACTAATTTGACGGGTATTCAAGAGAATTCTTTAAGGGACTGGCATGGTGCGGAATCAGTTGTGGAAGATACGGAGAAAATGGTTCGGCATTCGGTAACAACGAAAGAAGGAAGGGAAACAAAAAATATACAAAAACAAATAAAGAATTATTTCGGAGATGCAGAAAGAAAAAATAGTTAAGCAGAAACAAAAATAAAAACACCGCTTTTGTTTACATGTCTGAAATGAAGTCGTATGTACACTACCTTCATTATTCAGACGATTATCATTTTCTTGGTTGCCATTTGTACAACGTTTCAACCGTTGTACGCTCCGGCCTTCTTCAAGGGCTAAGAATTTCGAACTGAAGCCTTTATTACGATCACAGGGGTCTATCATTCTCATTCCGTGTGCAAAGCCACTTTTGGGAGTGATGAGATATCTTCTTCTAAACCAGTTCTCTGAGTTGCTTCTTCACCACTGCCGTAGCCTGATATTAAACTCACATCTCCTTGGGTCAAGTCACTGGAATTAACCAACGTCTATCACGATACATGTCCCAGTATATATATATATATATATATATATATATATATATATATATATATATATATATATATATATATTATATATATATATATATATAGGCTGCAACCTTTCATTCAAGCATCTTTAATTAAATACGGCCAAAAAGGAAAATTTTATTTTTGTTGAGTTTTTCCAGCAACCTAAATTGTCCATAATTTTTTATGTCTCAGGTGCTGTCAGCTACTTCCATCGCCATTTTCCAGGGTGTTTTTTCCCTTGGCGTAGTTGTTTTCCCATTTGTTGGTATTTAGATAATAGTTCAGCTCCGTGTGGTTTTGAAGAGAAGCGTTCGATTCCCATATTCAGTTGCCCACCCAGATGGAATTGGCATGGGTATCCTTTCTATTATTAGAAGCCCTTCAAGATACCATCCCCACTATAAACGATGTGATGTTAATGACATTCGAAAGATATTCGATTCATAAGGTCTCTCGAATAAAGTGATGTCTACAATATGATTTTAAAAGAATTTTTATGTTATCGACTTGAATTTTCTCGTGGGTTCTTGCAAATTCTGTGTTAATAAATTAAAGTCCTTTGATCAACCAAGTGATATGTAAAGTGTCTACTCAAGAATATGGTAGTGTGTCTGGTATCGTTAATCGATTTGTTACAAGAAATACAGTCTTGTATTGGGCAATGAAATTGAGACAATATATTGCTCATCGCTAGATTTGATTTATTGGGGTTGTTTTGGTTAGTGGCATCAATTTTTGCGGTCGTATATTTTCTGTATTATATTCCAAACTTTACATGTTTTTTGAGAATTGCAGTTGATATGACGCTAAACAAACAAAAATTAAAAAAGAAAAACCAAACTATTGCAGATATGAATATTACACAAACACAACAATTTAAATATTATGGATTTTTTAACAGAGGAGAGAAAGTGCCACAAGTAAAACATTTGATAGAAGAAACTGTTAGCATAGAACTTACAGTCACATCTAGTCTTTCAATTGTAAAATGATGAAACCTAGCCGTTAATAAAGTATTGGGCTTAAATTCGTAACATCGATCTACATGAAAGGTTATCAGAAGAATTGTCATGAAGAAATTTGTAGAAAAGTTAAAAGGAAGCTGCGTTACTGAGATGAGGAGGTGACTGGAGCAAAGATGCTAGCTACACATCGATAACATTACAGATTTGGTGCTACTATAGCATGAGATCTACTTCAATATAGCGTAGAGGCTAACTCTCGTTTCGACTATAGCGTGAGGTCTACTTCAATATAGCGTAGGCTTTATCTCCCGTTTTGATTATAACGTGAGGTCTACTTCAATATAGCGTAGGCTTTACCTCCCGTTTCGACTATAGCGTGAGGTCTACTTCAATATAGCGCAGGCTTTACCTCCCGTTTCGACTATAGCGTGAGGTCTACTTCAATATAGCGTAGGCTTTACCTCCCGTTTCGACTATAGCATGAGGTCTACTTCAATATAGCGTAGGCTTTACCACCCGTTTTGACTATAGCGTGAGGTCTACTTCAATATAGCGTAGGCTTTACCTCCCGTTTCGACTATAGCGTGAGATCTACTTCTATATAGCGTAGGAACTACCTGCCGTTTCGACTATAGCGTGAGGACTACTTAAGTATAGCGTAGGGCTTGCCTCCCATTTCGACTATATCGTGAGGTCTACTTCAGTATGGCGTAGGGCTTGCCTCCCGTTTCGACTATTGCATGGGATCTACTTCAATATAGCGTAGGGCTTACCACTCGTTTCGACTATAGCATGGGTCTACTTTAATATTGCATAAGGCCTACCTTCCGTTTAGACTACTGCGTTAAGTCTACTTCAATATAGCGTAGGGCTTACTTTCCGTTTCAATTATAGCGTGAGATTTACTGAAGCATTGAAATATAATATAATATTTAATGTGTATACATATTTATTTAAACCATATATTAATACTAATATATCTATGCACTATTTATGTTTATATTAAAGTTACATTGGTAAAAACAAAATAATCTATCAAATACAATACATATATTGATTTTAGCGATAAATACTTCGTATATCTTCTTAGAATGGCACGAATAGCTCACTGAATTTTTTTCTTAACATCTTCCAGGAGAAATGAAGATGTGGCTGGAACAGCTCTTTCAGGCCGAGGTGGATTCTGATTTAGGAGTTGCATTTGCTTCTTTTTATATGAGCTGGTCACGTGCTTACAAAATGTGAGATTTTTTTTTAATCATTTCACCCCGAGCAAGGCGGAAACGCCACTGATGTGCAGGGGGCTACATAAATGTAAAAAGATTAATTAGAAAGGAGTGAGGAGTACAAACTAGTTAGAAAGGAACAATAGAAAGCAGGTGCGATGACAGATACATAGATGGAGAGAAAGGGAAGGTTATACAGGGGTGGGGAGAGAGCTAGAGTCCAGTGGTTAGTAGATGAGTATTGACTTTGCATTTAAATTTCTGGGGGTTGTAGCCGTCAGGAAAGCAAGAATACGGGAGCGAGAGAAGAAGCTGCAGGAGTAGAATTGTCGTCTGCATTTGGTAAACCTGACTGTGAATGGGTGGGACCCAGTTGCCAGTCTGGTTGCATGAGTAAACACATGTCCATGTTAGACTTCAGCGGCCCTGATGGCCATGTGAACGGAGTGACACGGTAGACGATGTATTGAGATCGACTTCCCGCGATAGCAGCACCGCAGATCCTTTGTATTTTATCAAGAATCTCTAAATACATTCCTAATCATTTTACAGCAAGGCAATAAAGCCACTGAGCATCAAGTGGTTATTAAGTGGGAGACAATATGAGAACAAAGAAATATAATTACAGGCAGTAAACAATCAAAGAATAGGAATTAAGAAGAAATAAAGGAATGACTGACATCTCATTTAATTTTTTTAAAGTTGACCGGAGAGCTGGAAGGGAGTTCGAAAAACAAGAAGTGCAATAGAAAAAAGTTTTTAACATAGAACCCAGGATTACATCAAGCAATTGTAAAATGATGAGACCTTACCACCAATCTAGTACTGCACTTAAATTCATAATTAATGCATAATTAAAGGAAGCTATATTACGGGGGTCGGAAGGTGTCAAGCTGAGATGCCAGCGTCGGATCGATAATATTGCAGATTCTTTGTATTCTATCAAGAATCTCTAAATATATTTTAATCATTTTGCCCAAGCAAGGCGATAAAACCACTACGAATGAAGTGGTTACTAAGTGGGAGAGAATCCGAGAAAAAAAGAATCAAAATTATGGAGTGTCATCAAGAAAATAAGATGATTTAATAAGACAGAAGGTAAAGACTAACATTTAATTTAATTTTCATTTAAATTTTTGAAGACTAAAGTTGATGGAGAGCCGGTAAAGAGTTCCGCAAACGAGAAGTACCTCGAAAATAATGACATCTTGCCACCAACCATGTCAGTCAGTCAGTCAGTCAGTCAGTCAGTTAAGTTCCATATGCAATAGACACTTGGACGATCATGATCGAAAGAGACATGATTGACTGGACAGAAGATTTTTCTTTCTATGGAAGACTGTTACTAGCCAAGGCTGTAGAACCCAATTTGTTTTGCTATTTAACCCGAGGGAGAATTGATGGATTCATACCGTTTCAAAGGGTATTTGAGCTTATATGAATACAACTTATTCAACTGGGATTCGAAATCGGCTCTTCGATTTCTGGTTCTGATCCGATAGCCACTGCACCACAACGCACATCAGCTATTTAACACTACGCTTAAAGTCATAAAGCCCAGGTATCATAGAGAAAAATTCATCAGAACATTTAACATGAAAATGTTTACAGAAAAGCCGAAGAAAGCTGGCTTTTAGCGGTGGGAAAGTGACTCGAGTCTAGATGCAAGGTCAGGACCGATAACTTTGCAGATTCTTTTTCTTTATTCAGAATCTCTAGATATCAGAAGCACCTGAACTAGTGAGACTCCAATATCCAATGCATAGAAGAATAATATATTTAAAAATGTATAAGAAGGATTCTGGAGAGAAAAACGGAAGGCTTGTGACACAGATGCCAACGTCTTTGTTGAGGGCACTGCTACTGATGCAGAAAGACTAGAATTCCATGCAAAGTTTACCTTTAATAATAACATCTGTTTATTATTCAGCGGTGATTGAATTACCTTTAAGCTAAATCTCTTGGAACTATTGAGCATAGGCAAGAAATATTCCGAACAGCATAATGTCTTTCTACATAAAAGATCAAAATTGACAAGATAGTAAAATGCCGGATAAGAGTTCTACAAGCCAGAAATACGACAGAAGTAACATAAAACCTAGGATTACATCGAGAAATTTCAATTGTAAAATAATTTGACCTTGCTGTCAATCTCTTCTTCATCTTTTTCTTCTTGTCTTGTCTTTTCAGGACGTAGGCTATCATAGCTTTCCACGTCTTCCTATCCCTGATGGCTCTTAGCAAGCTTTCTCCTGTCACACCACGCAACCCTAGTTCCACCATTCACCTGCTTAGGTCCTTCAAATATGTTATCCTGCTGTCTTCCTCTGTCTCTTTTCCGCTCTATCTGGCTTGTTAGTGTCAGGTTCTCCAAGCCCTCCTTCTTCATTTCTTGTCTCAGGAACTTTAGCTGTCTCTTCCTGATGCTCAGTATTAATTTCCTTTTCGTTTCCATCCTTTCCAAGACTTCATCATTGCTTACATGCTTGATTCATGATATTCTCAGCATCCTTCTGTAGAACCACATTTCAGGTTTTTCCTTCATCTTCGATGACATTGTCCAGCATTCACTGCCATATTGAAGAGAGAGATACCAAGAGGAAAAAATGTTGAGAACGACAAGGGACAGGGGCAAGTGAAAGTCGATCATCGCCTACGTCCTTAAATGACACGTAAAGAAGAAGAAAAATTCTAGTGACATACGATCCTTATCTTCTATAGATGCCTTAAGAAGAAAAACAAAACAAAAACAAACGAAAGAAGTGTCGTCAAAACTACATAACTAAGAATGGAAGAGATCCATTGTCACATTCGTCAATTCGTGCATGGCAAACGATATTGAAGCAATTAGATTTATGTATTAGACCTTGTAACAACGAGTTATAATCTTTTTCGGTTATAGCAAAGGATTTTGGTGCGTGTGACTTTGTTTAATATAAATCAAATTCAGAAGTTCATTAAAATGGTTTCTCACATAAGAAAATATGGGATTTTTCTCAAAGTAAATTATTGTACATAATGGTGCATGCACTTCTGTATAAAACATATAAAAAATAATGGTGATGAAGTTATTTCAAGACTCAACTTTTCTATATGTTCCCGGTCACCGCCAATAAACTTTTAACACTGATTATTTAATCAAAAAATATTGCACAACAAAGAATATTCATGTAAAAGAAACTTAACTTCAATCAATATTTCGGTAGTTTATCAAAAATATATTTATTCTTTTGAAGACACAGCTATTATCTTTTTTGATTGCTTCAAAAAGAATTCTATTTTATAGAATTATTTTGATCGGAATCATATATTAATATTCTTTACAAACCAAACATCTAAAACAACGAATTAAAATAACGTTTATCAAAATAACGAGGAAGTAAAATTTTCAAAGGCTTTTTTATTTAAAAAAATCAAACACATAGCCATTTAGTTTCCTTTTGGGTAGCTGGGGGTCTGGAGAAGGCTTTTCTATGCCATTTCATTCATTCCAAAAGAGAATTTGTTGATATATCAAAGATAATTTATACGTTTATAAAGATATCACGGTTTTATTCGAAAACATCTTTTTGGTGAATAAATTAAAGCACATTAATTTTTATTTAAAAATGTTTATAATTACAAAAACTGAAAACACTCTTTTTCATCCTTTTGTCTCTTTCATCTGCGTTTAGAATTTCCTGTCATATGAAAATACAGTTAAATCAATGTAAATCAGAAGAAGGAATCTGAATGGGTGGTTTTTAGGAAAACGAACGGAAAGATCTTGCAAATTAATTATTGCAGACTAGCAGTATAGCTCGGCGTTGCTCGGGTGTAATGAAAGCTTTAAAACTAATCCATGGTCCTGGAGGTCAGACCCTTTGGACGTTGGCACGAAAGCTTAAAAAGCAATAGTTGTTTCCGTTAAAGCGAAACCGTAGACTGAAAGAAAACTGAATGGATGTAAATAAAACTTTGATTTCCTGGTATCGATATCAAATAAGTGTTTTTAATCTTAAACTGAAATTTGAAGGCTAAATAAGTCCTCTGAGTAAATGGTATCATGGATGAGCCTAAGAACTAAAATTATACCTACTTAGAACCAAACCCGAAGGAAAAACTAAAATAAAAGGGCTGAAAAAATACACACATACAAGCAGATAAACAGACACACACAAATAACTTGCCTTATATATATATATATATTATCGATTTTCTGCACAATTGTAAGAACTGCAACCTTGAAACTTCTGAATATCGTTTCTAATGTCTTTGTCTATGAGTGTATGAAATGTGATTAAAATCGGACCACTCCTTCTATAACCTGATTTTTTCGATGATCGATATTTATCGAGGGTGCTTCGACACAAAACCTCGCTAAGAACACTCGTAGACGCTTATAGTACAACTGTGTAAATTTTCAAGAAAATCGGTTCAGCCGTTTCGGAGTCTATAGGTAACGGACACACACACAGACAGACAGACAGACACCCACACACAGATAAAGTTCCATTTATAAATACGTTCAGATACGTCCTGAGTATGACGATAAACTACATCCAGCAGCAAGTTCTCTTATCGAGACGATTTGAAGGGCGTAAAACTGTGGGATAGGAAATTAAGAATTAAAATCAACCCTCTTCTTCACTTTTACAAAAATTCACAAAAACATGTGAAATCCTGGTTTTTCCCAAATAGAAAAAGGATTGACAATCTGCTTAAAGAAAAAGTCGAAACTGGATTTCTCGGGTAGGTGTTAAATTGATTTTCTGACAAATGGGAGTGAATTGCAAATTCGCGATCCAGTGCGAAAAACTAAAATTACTATAATAGAGTCAGTCAGAGTCAGATGGGAGCAGTGAGTCGAGACAACTAAAATGTAATGGGAAAACTTCAACTACGACCCGGACATAGGTCGCTTCCTACATTGTCTTCCTTTTCCTTCTTTCTCGTGTGCTGAGTTCTTTTACTTCTTCTCCATTCAAAGACCAAAGCAAACGTTCAAACTTACATACGTGCGCATAAACTCTTTTAACTAATTACTACTACGATAACGCTTGATACCCTTAATTTTCTCATTGAACATTAATTTCTACGAATGCTTGTTATTGTTTCTTTTACTAAATTACTATTTTAACAAGGAAATGTATATTTAATCTTCTACTATTCATCAAATCCACACATTCCTACCTGCCTACAACGAACCTTCTGATGATGAAAACCTTCTGATAATTCTGCATAAAACTTGTAATCTGTAGAGAGTTCGGTTATGTCTGACACAAGGCTGAACCAAGAAACATTAACCATCACTTTTATAGCTTCGGAACCACCTCTTACTCGTGTTGTTCCCAGATCAAAGCTGTCCCGGGATGTTAGTACCTGTCAGGGCCCCAACTATGGACAAATACTCAACTACTAAACTAGGGCCTATACAAGATGAAATTATAAAAATAATTTTTGTAGTCAGAATACAAACGATAAATTTTTATAGTAAAGGATTATAAAAATAAAAAATAAAAATTTACAATCAATTTTCTTCTATGTGACTTGTCCTTTCAGAACGTACGCAATCATGGCCACTCACGTCTCCCTGTCCCTGGTGGCTCTTAGCAAGCTTTCTTCTGTTAGACCACACAACGCCCGTTCTGTCATCCACCTGCTCAGGCCCTTCAAATATGTTATCCGAGGCCTTCCTTTGTCTTTTTTGCCCTATATGGCCTGTTAGTATCAGGTTCTCCAAGCCCTAATTGCATGTCCCAGGAACTTCAGCTGTCTCTTCCTGATGCTCAGTATTAATTTCTTTTTCGTTTCCATCCTTTCCAAAACCTCATCATTGCTCACATTCTCAGTCCATGATATCCACAGCATCCTTCTGTAGAACTATATTTTAGTTGTTTCCAGTTTTTCCTTCATCTTCGATGATACTGTCCAGAATTCACTGTCATATTGAAGAACTGACATTACATAGCAATCCAGTATTCTTTTCTTTGTTTCTTGTGAGATTTTGATAATGACATACGATGAAAATAAAATGAGAATATGGCATATAATTTTGTTTTCCCGCAGTGGTTCCTTGGGATATGCGATTTATTTTAAAGATTACATAAAGGAAAAAGTTTGAGAAATACTTGTCCAAAGGGAAATTTTCGGTGATTTTAAAGACACATTTACCCGAGGGAAAGAGGACACTGTAAGCTTAATTTTTAATCCATAAATTCTGGGTAAATAATCAAGCTTATTTTATTTAGTTTCTTTTTCTTTTTGTTTATAATTTCATCACTTTTGTCATTAACATCCCCCCACACACCATCTGGTTGATAAATGATCTGCCAAAAAAGTTGCAATGTTGTAAAAACCTTCTGTGGATGATCTCGCGATTAAAGCACTTTCTATAATCTATAATTACGTTAATGACTAGATCATCTACATTTCAGTGTTTCTGGCAGTTCTTGGCAGGTGAGACGGACAAAGACTAGTTCAGCACCCACGCTTCCCCATTCTTGCCTTTTAAAATCACCAAATATAGTCTGATGCCCGTGAAGTCAATGCGTGCGAAAAAAAAAATCAAATCTTGGCCTTGAATCGCTAAATGTCAATTTATTTAAGCAATCAGAAAAAAAATTAGACCTATTGCCAAAAGTCTTTTCCTCTTGTAGCCATTTTCTGTTTATTGTTGATTGTAACGAGGAGAAGAGACAGCTAATAAGACGAGAGGAAAGTTAGATGAAAAATTGAATTTCGATATTTATTGATTAGTTTAAAATGGAAAACTTCCCAGAATATAAATTGAGTGTACTGACGGTTTAGTGTCGAATGATTTTCACTGAAACCTTCCCCTCCCTCTTGGCTGAGACTTCGGAATACGCCGACTGCAACTCTGAATGAGGGTAAAGCGACCCCACTAACTCATTTAGGCACCCTAGGTATGATGATAAAATACATTTTGGTCCCGGGTTTAACAATAAACTGGATCCGGCAGCAAGGCTTCTAATTGAGAATTTTGAGAAGCATGGGACCACTTAATTTCTTTTGATCGTAGTTTTACCCTGACCCGGGTTATGGTCCTGTTAAGGTCCCAGATATGGGCAAATAGTTAACCCCGCCGAAATGGGGTTAAAACACAATGAAATTATAAAAATAGATTTTTATAATAAAAATTTCTTTAGTACATTTTGGCGAAGAAAATATTACCATTTGTCTATATTTCTGAGATTTACAGTATTTACATTATTCGAAATATTGTCTTAATCTTTGTTGCCATTTGTACGACGTTTCGGTCGTTATCGCTTCGGCCTTCTTCAGGTGCTAAGAATTTTGAACCGAAACCTTTATTACAATCACTAGGTTATATGAACACCATTCATTGCGTAGTAGCGCCTCTTTTGGAAGTCATGAGTATCTCCATCTAACCATGCAAATTAATTGTTCACCACTGCCATAGCCTGATATTGAACCCACAACTATTTGGGTGAACTCACAGGACACATGTCCCCGTGGATATAGACGTTGGTTAGTTCATGTGGCTTGATTGTTCTTATTATTAATGATATTATTTGTCATTTGTATAATAGTGTCTATAATTATATTTAACTAGCGCAACCCATGGAAGGATAATTATGATTTCCTGTAAAAATTCTACTTTGTCATACTACAAATGATAGTAACGTCTTCAAACATAAAGGTATTGGATAATAAAATAACGATAACACAGAGTGTAATTTTATTAAAATATCTATAAAAGTAATGTCCATAGAAGCTACTTTACTGTAATCTTATATTATATTAAGCGACGTATGCACAGACCATAACCAAAATACTGTACGCTATTTTGTGAGAGATTTTGAAAGAGAAAATGTTTTGTTTTTATTACTGAAAGATCATGGCTCCTGTGTCTATTGTAAACAGAAAAGTCCAAATGAGTAATGACTAAGGGCGCAGAGTTCAGAAATTTCGTTATTAGGATACGACAACAAACCTACCTATTTTTACTATCTTGTACAGTACACACACATATACACATACACAGTTATTACTACGACCACCAGCTTAAGCTGCTACTGCTACGGTAATGCTATAGGTTCTCTCCTTCTACTCTCTCAATCTTTACTGCCATTCCGTTTGGCAACGGTGACAGAAACGCTTAGGAGAGTAGCTTTTTATAGATTATAAATAGATAGAGGGGGAAGGAAAAGGTCGTGTAGAGCGTGTGTTATTTTTCATCAGTAGCGTAACGGACGGAGTAACTAAGTAACTAACTAAGGAAGGAACAAGCAGAATTATTATATGATTATGAACACTTAATGTATTACATAAAAGGTAAATAATATTAATAATAACAATAATAATAACATTTAATCTACGCTTTAAACAAAACGTTTACTACTTCTCTCACTTTTCACCTATATATATATATATATATATATATATATATATATATATATATATATATATATATTTTAATTCAGATACTTCAATCCAAGGGAAAAAAGCAGGAAGGTAAATTCCAAAAAACCGATCCTAATTAATATTAAAAATTTATTTTAATATTAAAAAATGATACAGGAAGTGAGCTCCATGTAATAAAATATTACAGAGCAAATATAAATTAAAAAAGGATTAATTCAAAGATGTTGAATAGCCATTTCGATATGAAGATCCCCACGGGGGACGACACATCACCTCAGCAATAGAAAAATCCTTTCAGAAACTGGAGAAAAATTAGTCTACTTTTCCTTTTTAAATAGATTGCAAAGAAATTAAAAAATAAATAATAAGATAAAATAAAAATAAAAATAAAGGGAAAGAAAAAGAAAAAGAAAAAGAAAACGAAAAAGAAAAAGAAAAAGATAGAATAAAATCAAATAAATAAGAAAAGAAAAAATTGACATCGTCTGGGTTCGCAAAAAAAGAGAGAATGTAACTAAAAATTAACAGACAGCCGTGTTAAATCGACGTAAGTTTAAGCAACACGGAAAAAAGGTGGTAAGAGAGATAAAAAAACAGGTTTTTGAATTCAAAAACAGGTTTTTGAATTCAAAAACAGGTTTTTGAATTTGTCCAGCGTCTGTAATATTTAAAAAAATCTTTTCTTTAGTTTCTTTCTTTTTCCCTCCCTTCCTTCTTTTATCT
The DNA here is from genome assembly GCA_037127315.1 of Ascarosepion bandense. Lineage (NCBI taxonomy): Eukaryota > Metazoa > Mollusca > Cephalopoda > Sepiida > Sepiidae > Ascarosepion > Ascarosepion bandense. The sequence continues at coordinate 1,214,433 of JBBBDQ010000510.1, forward strand.
CTCTTACCACCTTTTTTCCGTGTTGCTTAAACTTACGTCGATTTAACACGGCTGTCTGTTAATTTTTAGTTACATTCTCCCTTTTTTTTGCGAACCCAGACGATGTCAATTTTTTCTTTTCTTATTTATTTGATTTTATTCTATCTTTTTCTTTTTCTTTTTCGTTTTCTTTTTCTTTTTCTTTTTCTTTCCCTTTATTTTTATTTTTATTTTATCTTATTATTTATTTTTTAATTTCTTTGCAATCTATTTAAAAAGGAAAAGTAGACTAATTTTTCTCCAGTTTCTGAAAGGATTTTTCTGTTGCTGAGGTGATGTGTCGTCCCCCGTGGGGATCTTCATATCGAAATGGCCATTAAACATCTTTGAATTAATCCTTTTTTAATATATATATATATATATATATATATATATATATATATATATATGTGGGGGGGGGGTGTACGCGCGCGTATGTGTCAATAAATACAATTATAATATCAATCGTTTGGACCCTATTTGCTTTTCGGCTAGGTTACATCCTCTCATCAGGGAAATTAAATTTTATAACCATGTCTTCTAACGAGTGGATTTCAGCTTAAGAAATGTAATGTGTGATAATTACTGTTCATAAAATGCCTTTTCTAAATGAAGCAATCATAGGAATTACAAATGAATAGATACGAAAGTATATATTCGCAGGTTTCTTCATATTTTTGTCTATAAAACTCATATCTATCTATCTATCTATCTATCTATCTATCTATCTATCTATCTATCTGTCACGGTCTATTAATATCTATCTATCTATCTATCTATCTAAATCTAAACTTATTTATAAATGGAACTTTGTGTGTGTGTGTGTGTGTGTGTGTGTGTGTGTGTGTGTGTGTGTGTGTGTGTGTTACCTATAGACTCCGAAATGGCTGAATCGATTTTCTTGTACTATAAGCGTCTGCGAGTGTTCTTAGCTAAGTTTTGTGTCGAGGTACCCCCGATAAATATTGAAAATCGATAATCGAAAAATTCGGGTTATAGAAGGTGTGGTCCGATTTTAATCAAATTTGATACACTCATAGACAAAGACATAAGAAATGATATTCAGAAGTTTCAAGGTTGCAGTTCTTACAATAGTGCAGAAAATCGATAATATATATATAAAAGTTTTCATCACACCCGAGCAACGCCGGGCTATATTGCTAGTTTAGAGCATAAAACAAATCATACAAAACATAGACGTGAATGAAAGGGATATGGTGAAGCACGCGAAGATACAGCAAATCTCCGATAAAAACACCGAACAGTTATTTTTCTTTTAATATTGATTGCCATTTCGTTTGTAGTTTTTCACTGGCCTATTAAATTATTAAACCATATCATATTTCCTCTGAAATTTATTCATATAACTGTATTTGCGACATTTTTATAAATATTTAACATTAAAATTCGCAATGAACTTAGACTAGAGTGAATAGCAATATTTGTAATATAGTTTGTCCCTAAGATGCCCCAGGGAAACTCTAAATGTATCAAAATAAAAGAATGGACGTATTGATATTTTAATTGGCTCACTGTCAAATGAATCTGCTGTGTGAATAATACCATCTTCTTGATAAGGAGGGGCAGCTCTAAAATATAGGTGAGTACATGCAGCCAACACTAGCTGTTGGGTAAATTAGCCAATAATGGGAAGGAATTTGGCGATGTTTCTTATTAAATCTTGTCAGATGGAGGTAACAGGTTTCATCTGACGGATGTAGAGAGACACGATGAAAGCAGGGACACCAGCAAAATTATTGGAAGAAATCTTTGAGTTCAAGGATTATACGCAACTTCAAACGATAATCGCAAAGGGATGTGTGGCTAATCTGTGCTGGGATTATTGTAGTCTTACGTGATAATATCGATGAGACGTTGATAGACATTTTTAGACTAAATCTCTCGTTCTCTATCTCATTTTCTCTCTTCCTTCAGTTGTTCTCGCTAGCTAGCTTGGTAAACGAACATACAGACAGACTGTCAGATAGATAGATAGATAGATAGATAGATAGATAGATAGATAGATAGATAGATAGATAGATCACGCATACACACATCTAAAATTATTTATAAATGGAACTTTGTCAGTATGTCTGTGTGTGTGTGTGTGTGTGTCCGTTACCTATAGACTCCGAAACGGCTGAACCGATTTTCTTGAAAATTTACACAGATGTACTATAAGCGTCTGCAAGTGTTCTTACCTGGGTTCGGTGCCGATAAATATCGAAAATCGATAATTGAAAAAATCGGGTTATAGAAGGAGTGGTCCGATTTTAATCAAATTTGATACACTCATAGACAAAGACATAAGAAACGATATTCAGAAGTTTCAAGGCTGCTGTTTTCCAAAGTCTACCATGATGGCTCAATCAGGGTGTGAGAGCATATATACTACCGTCAATAATTATTATACCACCCCAGTGTTTTAAAAAAATATGTATTTCATACTATTTCTTTAGTATTTATTACCAAGTGAATAATTCTAACTGAAAATAGAATGGTTCTTTTAATATTTTTTTTTTAATCATTTCACCCCGAGCAAGGCAGAAACGCCACTGATGTGCAGGGGGTTACATAAATGTAGAAAGATTAATTAGAAAAGAGTGAGGAGTACAAGCTAGTTAGAAAGGAACAATAGAAAGCTGAGAAAGCAGGTGCAATGACAGATACATGGGCGGAGAGAAAGTGAAGATTATACAGGGGGTGGAGAGCTAGAGTCCAGTGGTTAGTAGGTGAGTATTAACTTTGCTTTTAAATTTCTGGAGGTCGTAGCCGTCAGGAAAGCAAGAATACGGGAGTGAGTTCCACAGGCGGGAAGTGCGAGAGAGGAAGCTGCAGGAGTAGAATTGTCGTCTGCATTTGGCTGACCTGACTGTGAATGGGTGGGACCCAGTTGCCAGTCTGGTTGCACGAGTAAACACCTGTTGAGATGTGCAGCAAATGAATTTATAAATATTTAATAATTACCTATATTGCAGTTTTATCAATGAAAGAATGAAGAAAATTTAGTTTATTTTTAATTCCTTTCTTTGTAATATTTGGCAAAAAATACTAATAATAGTATGAAATCATTATTTCTTTAAATAATTATGACAGGTAGTATATATATATATATATATATATATTCGACACAATTTCGACATATGTGCGTCTGTCTTTATTTAGTTAACTGGATAAATGGATTTGACTTCCGAAAATTTATCGAATGTGTAGCAACAGAAAGATGCTTCAAACGTTGGCAGATCTGCACATTAATACGCAAGCACCTAGCAAGACTAAATAGATACAACCATGCTATCCATATCTCTGAAGAAATTAAGCAAATTGTGTCGAAACTATTGTTATATACGTGAATCGTTGGGGCTCGATATTATCAACTCCTATCTCTTTTTATTCATAATATTTTCCCTCTCATTTTTCATGACGCAATTTATTTTAATTCTAATTTAATTGTTTCGTAGAAGCCTGACGAGAGGGATAGCTACCAGTTGGTTCAGTTTTTTTGTTTTTACTATATTATGTGTAACATTAAGCTACACACTTACCTTTAATAAAATGTTTTACCTATAAAACCTTTTTCATATACATATGTATACTTACGTTGTAATTGCTTGAGTTTTGTTTAGATGCATATCAACCTCTGTGGGCAAATTAATGCCAAAAAGTTATGGGATTTAAGTTATTTTTTTAATGTTTAATTATAGTGAGAAGGTTGATTTAGTCAGATTTTGAAAAAAATTATTTTAGAAAACTGTATTAAAAATGTATTGCTGGTAATTTTTTTTTCAAAAATGTGTTATGGTAATAATTTTTTCCTTCAGAAAAGTTTTGTTAGTAATATATTTTTCAAAAATGTATATATTTCTATAAAAGAATAGTGACTTGATCCAATTGCTAGGACCCCTAACAGGTTCTACCACCCCGGGTCAGGGTGGACCTGAGAACAACAGCAATTAAGAGGCGGTTCCATGCTCCTCACAACCTCCCAATCAGAGGCCTTGCTACCACTCCAGGTCAGGGTGGACCTGGGAATAACAGCAATAAGGGGTGGTTCCGTGCTCCTCTCAACCTCCCAATCAGAGACCTTGCTACCACTTCGGGTCAGGGTGGACCTGGGAACAACAGCATTTAAGAGGTGGTTCCATGCTCCTCACAACCTCCCAATCAGAGGCCTTGCTACCACTCCGGGTCAGGGTGGACCTGGGAACAACAGTAATTAAGAGGTGGTTCCATGCTCCTCACAACCCCCCAATCAGAGGCCTTGCTACCAATTCCGGTCAGGGTGGACCTGGGACAACAGCATTTAAGAGGTGGTTCCGTGCTCCTCACAATCTCCTAATCAGAGGCCTTGCTGTCGGATGCAGTTTACCGTCATATCCACGACTGCGTTGTAATTGTAAAGTCAAAGAAAGTCAGCCAGAAATATAGAAATATTAAATCTACTTACACATTTCGTTTTTACACCTTGATTTTTACTAGATTCATCTCGATACAAAACTCTACACATCGTCTAGGTAAATTGTTAATGGCTAAATAAGCAAGATGGATGATGTTTTTAGTATAAATAAAAGTGGAAATATGAAATCTAAACTTATTTATAAATAGGAACTTTGTCTGTGTGTGTGTGTCTGTGTGTCCGCTACCTATAGACTCCGAAACGGCTGAACCGGTTATTTGAAAATTTACACAGCTGTACTATGAGCGTGTGTGAGTGTTCTTAGCTAGGTTTTGTGTCGAGGTACCCCCGATAAATATCGAAAATCGATAATCGAAAAAATCGGGTAATAGAAGGAGTGGTCCGATTTTAACCAAATTTGATACACTCATAGACAAAGACATAAGAAACGATATTCAGAACTTTCAAGGTTACAGGTTTTACAATAGTGCAGAAAATCGATAATATATATATATAAAAATCAAGATGTTTGTGTGTGTCTGTTTATTTGCTTGTATGTCTGTATTTTTTCAGCCCTTTTATTTTAGTTTTTGATTCGGGTTTGGCTCTAAGTAGGTATAATTGTAGTTCTTAGGCTCAGCCATGATACCATTTACTCAGAGGACTTATTTAGCCTTCAAAATTCAGTTTGCGACAAAAAAAAAACTATTTGATATCGATACCAGAAAATCAAAATTTGACTTACATCCATTCATTTTTCTTTCAATCTATGGTTTCGCTTTAACTGGAAACAACTATTGCTTTTTAGTCTTTTGTGCCAACATCCAAAGAGTCCGAGCTCCATGACCATTGATTAGTTTTAAAGCTTTCATTACACCCGTGCAACGCCGGGCTATACTGCTAGTGTGTTATAAGTAAGATTGATATTCGAGATACTTGGGTCGTAGTTCTCGGGAAAACATATGCAGAATAAAGTTTTACATTCGGTGAAAGTTCTTTAGAAAAGTCTGTGTGGATAGTTTTTTTTTTTCTTTTTTTTTTTGCAAGGTAAATTAACCTACTTCCATGGAAGTATTATGGCGTCTGCAAGGTGTAAAGATTTTAACTGGTGTAAGTAAAGAGCGCTTCTCATTTGAACAGAAACGATAGGGCTGCATGCGTAGGAAAGAGGCTGCCTACTGGAGAACAAGTCTTTCCTCATAAGAATGCATAAACAAATGTTGGATTCTATCAAATCAATGGTGTCAAGATTGGGGCACCTAAACCGGTGTGTAATGGTTAACAAGCTTGTCACGATAGAACCATTACAATTGAATAGTGAGTTCGACCTTCACTAGGTGACCCATGATTTCGGATTGCGTTACCCCACGAGATTCTTTTCTCGCATTTCCCGCTCATGGAACTCCCTTCCATATACTTGCTTTCCTGGCGGCTACAGCCTCAAGCAATTTAAAGTCAATGTCAATACCTCTTTTATCTACTTGACTTCAGTTCTTTCTAAATCACCCTGTATATCTTATTCTTTTTCCTTTATATTTACCTTCGCAACTGTCTTCACACCTGTGTTCCCATCCTTATCTTACCCTTTCTCTGACACCGCCTGTAACTGGTTCGGCTCTCTCTTCACTCTATTCCTGTCTAAACTTTTACTCTTCTGTAGCCCTCTGCGCATCAGTGGCGGTACCGCCTTGCTTGGGGTGCAACGAGAAAAATATTCCAGCCCAGATGTGTCAATAATACAGCCTTTTTATTTTAGCTGAGACTTCTAAAAATTAACCAGTTTACTACTTGGAGCAATAAACTCAAACGATGTGTCGAGAAAAATTGTCGGCTGACCTGAAGCAGACTACCACAACGTTTAATTTCGTTGTTTGACATTTTTACTTTTTTCAGCACAGTTTTATCGATTGTTACTTAAACTTTCCGATCATAATTACAATATTTAAACAAATTCTTGTGGTGGGGTCAGTTTATCATGCAACGTTATAGTAAATCGATCCTCCATTTTCAACCCAATATAAGGTTGTATGAGAAACTGGTCTCCACACCTAAAATTGTTTAAATATTGAAATTGTTGCAATTTTTTTTGTCATTCGTAAAGTTTAATGTGTAAAAGATAATATTGTACTGAAAAAAGTCGCAAAAAATTGATAAGGAACAAATTTACAGATTGTGGTAATGTCGTACGAGGCTCGATTTACTATAACATTGTAAGAGAAACTGACCCCTCCACCAGAAAATGTTTAAATATTAAAATTTTTCAATTTTGTTTTTTGTCAATCGTAAAGCTTAGGGGGTAATCGATAGGACTGCGCTAAAAATATTGTTTTTTTAAAATTGAAAAACAACGAAATTAAAAGTGGTGGTAATCGGCTTCAGGTCTGCCAAATTATTTGACAGTTAACCCACTTCCTAGCTGCAAATTTATCAGTTGGTTGAAAATACTTTCCACTTCATCTCAGTGGAAAAGTTTAGACCGAGAACGCGCAACGAGTTACTCTCATAGAAGTTAGCCTCAGCCATGATAGTTAAAGGTAAAAAAAAAGGTTCTTCAATGGATTAAACATTGAGGAGTTTTATTTTAAAGCATGTTTGTATTAACATGCTTTTCTCGTACTAAAATTCACCCCATGAAGGTCTACACAGTTACTCAAGTCTGAAAATTACTGTTTAGTCATGATAAATGTGAGGAACATGAGTAAAATAGTTCAGAATGGGAACAGGTATTACGATTATAAAGAGGATAGACAATATTAGACGCTTTATATTATATATATATATATGTATATATATATATCGCTCATTCAGTAATGAATTAGAGCACTCTGGCTATTGGGCGTGTATAATGATAATATACAGTATAACCAGGATATAAGAGAAACCCGGATATAAGGGAGATTTTCTCTGTGGTAATGTATATAAAATAGACCAAACCCGGATAAAAGAGAACTTTTATTCGGTCCCGACAACTCTTTTATATCAGGGTTACACAGTACACGCTAAAAAGTCTGCTTTCTTCTACCGAGCGCCATAGCCCAGAGGTAGAATCGCCGACTGACGCCAAATCGTTCGGATTTCACTCCTGGGTTAAAAGCAATCGGAGTCTAACCGTACTGATGAGCTGTGATACAGCGAAACAGACTTGTATGCGGATGACTATATATATATATATATATATATATATATATAAAGGGCCAGATTACATTGTTCAAAAAAGCATCATTGGTTATGGCAATTTTCTAAGCGCAGCTTAGATGTGGCACAAGGCCGAAAGTATGGGGAACCCAGTGAGGATCAAACTCACTACTCGATTGTAATGATTCTAGCGAGAGAAGCTTGCTAACCATTATACCCAGTCGAGGTGCCCAAGAACCATTGGGTAAGTGTTGTCCTTACAGGAGGAGTATTTTTAATAATTCTGTTCTATGCCCCTCAAAACCGTTCAATCAGAGGCCGGATGCAGTTTACCGTCATTCCGTCATTCCCAGAACCCTTTCAGAAGAGTTGCAGGAGTTGTCTGGGGACCATGGTTGAAGCCAATAGTGACTTTATTGAATACATTTACTCTCTAGTATTTCAAGATACGTTTGAGTAGTTTTGGTAAATATTATTAAAATGAGATTTGTTATTTTCCTTTTTGCGTAATTTAGATGACAATTCATCCATATCAAACTTTAAAAATATTTCTGCTAAATCACGGTATTTTTGTCTTCTTCCTCACAATGAATTCAGAATATTTGTATATTTTTAAATTAAATTATAATTAATGTCAATGGCAATTTTCTGTCTTAATTTTATAAACAAGGAGGCTGTTCAGAATAGTCGCAAGGGATTCGTATTTTGTTTGGAGGCCGTCGTTGAATCGAATGGTGATTCAATCGAATAAATTTATTGTTTGGTATTTTAAAATATTCTTTTATGTAATTTTCTTAAATATCTGTTAAAATTAGACGTCAGGGTTAATTTTCATTTCTTATTTGCAGACGACAATTCTAGTCCTGCAGCTTCTTCTCCCGCACCTCCCGCCTGTGGAACTCGCTTCCTTATTCTTGCTTTCCTGATGGCTATAACCTCCAGGAATTTAAATGCAAGGTCAATTCTCATCTCTTAACTACTTGACCCTACTTCTTTCCACACTGTCCTGTAGATCCTTTCCTTTCTCTCCAACTTCACAAGTGTCCTCACACCTGTATTCCCATCCTTCTCTTGCTCCTTTCTAACTGGTTCGTCTTTCCCTGCACTCTCTTCTAATTAATCTTTTTACTCTTATGTAGCCCCCTGCACACCAGTGGCGTTAGCGCCATGCTCCGGGTGATATGATTAAAAAAAAATTTAATTTAATTTAAACGAAAATGTATCCATTGTACCCTCTACTTGATTGATCTTCTACTACTACTACTACTACTACTACTAATAATAATAATAATAATAATAATAATAATAATAATAATAATAGTAATATTGATAGTAGTAATAATGGTAGTAATAATAGTAATAAAAAATGCCGAATGAAACGTGAGTCAAAAACTAATAATCGATGACAAAAATTCTAATAAAATTTCCAGGTAATAGTATTACTACAGTGAATAAATAATGGAAATGAAAACGAAATATGAATAAAAATAAGTTCAGTTTTTTGGTGTATCCTTGCATCGAAATTAATATTTCGGTAAATTTTCGTTGTAGGTCCCGACGCTTTTTCCCCTTCAAATTTATCCAAAATAGCATTATCTCTGTGCAAATGTATATTCTGAAATCAAATCAACTGTTAGTTATTGAAGAAACTTACCTCTTTTTATCTAAATGCCCATAAAAAAACGAACTATATCTTGCACTTTTTCTCTCCCGTAGCTCTCACGAAGTCATGTAATTAACTGCAGAATGAATGACGTTCTACGTAGGCAGCAATTTTCTTTTGAATTTTGGTCGATTTTCTTCCTTTACTGAAAATTCCGGCGATGTACTTCCTGTTATAAAAGTAACACGCGTAGAAATACACTAGCGCATTACTTTCATTACCGGAAGTACATCGCCGGAAGTATCAGTAAATGAAGAAAAATCGACCAAAAATTCTGCCAATATTCGTTCGCACCTAAAACGAACATTTACCAATATTTCTACTACTACTTGTGCCGTGTCACCATAAAACGTTGGCCATAATGACTTTCTACAATTTCATGTCCCTCGTAGCCCTTTCTAGATTTTGTCCTTAGGTTATTTCTCTTAAACATTATCGCGCCATGTTTTTCTTCAAACTCATCTAAATAGGTTATACGTTCGTTGCCTCTGTCTCTCTTGCCTTCAGTCACTCCTATGAATATCAGATGTCCCAAGCCCTTTTCCTCATTGTATACCCTAAAAATTTCAAATGTCTCTTCCGGACATTAACTATAAGTTTGCTTTTGTTCTCATTTCCTCAAAAACTTCATGGTTTTTCACATGTTCAATCCATGGTATCCTCAGCATCCTTTAGTAAAACTACATTTCTATTACTTCAAGTCTCTTCTTTAACTTTGAGGAGATTGTCTAATATTTACTGCCGTATAGGAGGAGAAATATCACGTAAAATTTCAGTATTCTTTTCATTTGTTTCTGATTCTTAAAAAAATCTACATATTTCTGGGGCTTACGGCCATGACACGTGGAATACACAGGTTGTCGCTCGATCACCGAAGTTAAGCAACGTTGAGTCTAGTCAGTACTTAGATGGATGACCGTTTGGTAATACCAGGTGTTGTAAGCGTTTAGTGACGGATGTACGTTGTGGTGCAGTGGATATCGGCTCGGAAAGAGAAGTCGGTGGGCCGAGTTGGAATTCCAGTTGAAAGCCCTGCAATCACTTATGCGCTGGTACCCTTGGGAAAGGTATTAATCCGTCCTCTGCTTCGAGTTATGGGTTAAATAACAGGGTAGGACTTGGGGACTCTGCCCTTAAAACTAAATCCCAATGAATCTTGATAGTCGAAAAGAAAAAAAAGTACACTGTAACCCGGATATAAGAGCGTTATCGGGACAGAATAAGAATTCTCTTATAACCGGGTTTGTTTCATTTTATCTACATTACACAGGCTCTAATTTGGGACCAGAGAAAATCACTCTGATATCCGGGTTTCTCTTATATTCAGGTGTCTTATATCCGGGTTATACTGTATTACTAGACACAAAATTTATATAAAAACAACAATAAATTGTTGAAAGAAAAAGGTATTACCAGCAATAAATAAATAAAATTTAGTTGGCAATAAATGACCCGCCCGGGAAGATATGCTATAAAACAAACCAATCAACATATTTAAGGAAATTGTCCAGTAACTGTCCAGTACTCTTTCTTTTGTTTCTCAGACTTGAAGTCACTTCTTGATCTTTGAGAAGATTTTCCCGATTTTACTGCCATATAGGAGGATAGATATCGCATAACATTTTATTTAATTCTATGGCTTCAAGTCTCTGCTTTAAGTTTATTCAGTATTCACTCCCATATAGAAGGACAGCTATCACTTAACAGTTCAGTAATCTTTTCTTTGTTTCTCTTGCTTCAGGTGTCTTCTTTATCTCTAAGCACATTGTCCAGTATTCAATGTCATATAAGACAGATATCACTTAACAGTTCAGTAGTCACTCCTTTGTTTCTGTTGTTTCAAATCTCTTCTTCACTGAGGACATAAATCAGTAATCACTTCAAAATAGGAGAACATATATCAGGTGCAATTTTCTTCGATTCTGAAGACATTTTTCTGTTTCGTAATACTCTGCTTAGCTTTTGCAATGCATTTTCGGCTATCTCAATGTGTCATCCGATTTCAGCGTCGCACAGTCCGTCATATATTAAAACACTTCCCAGATGTTTACAGCTTTGATTTGGGTATGGTCAATTTATAATTTGCATATTGGGGTTCACCTTTGGTCTAACAAACATATATTGCGTTTAATTGCAGTTCATTTTTATATTCCTGTTTTCTAGGTTATAATTTGCATATTGGGTTCATCTTTGTTCTAACAAACATATATTGCGTTTATTTGCAGTTCATTTTTGTATTCCTGTTTTCTAGGTTATAATTTGCATATTGGGTTCGTCTTTGTTCTAACAAAAATATATTGAGTTTATTTACAGTTCATTTTTGTATTCCTGTTTTCTAGGTTATAATTTGCATATTGGGTTCATCTTTGTTCTAACAAACATATATTGCGTTTATTTGCAGTTCATTTTTGTATTTCTGTTTTCTAGATTATAATTTGCATATTGGGTTCATCTTTGTTCTAACAAACATATATTGAGTTTATTTACAGTTCATTTTGTATTCCTGTTTTCTAGATTATAATTTGCATATTGGGTTCATCTTTGTTCTAACAAACATATACTGCGTTTATTTGCAGTTCATTTTTGTATTCCTGTTTTCTAGATTATAATTTGCATATTGGGTTCATCTTTGTTCTAACAAACATATACTGCGTTTATTTACAGTTCATTTTGTATTCCTGTTTTCTAGATTATAATTTGCATATTGGGTTCATCTTTGTTCTAACAAACATATACTGCGTTTATTTGCAGTTCATTTTTGTATTTCTGTTTTCTAGGTTATAATTTGCATATTGGGTTCATCTTTGTTCTAACAAACATATACTGCGTTTATTTACAGTTCATTTTGTATTCCTGTTTTCTAGGTTATAATTTGCATATTGGGTTTATCTTTGTTCTAACAAACATATATTGAGTTTATTTACAGCTCTTTAAGTTTTAATTCCTGTTTTCTAGATTGTTAATTTGTATATTGGGTCTATCTTTGTTCTAATAAACATATATTGAGCTTTATTTACAGTTCATTTTTGCATTCCTGTTTTCTAGGTTATGTTCTGTATATTGGGTTCACCTTTGTTCTGAACAAACACATATTGAGTTTATTTGCAGTTCATTTTTTGTATTCTGTTTTCTAGGTTATAATTTGCATATTGGGTTCATCTTTGTTCTAACAAACATATATTATGTTTATTTAAAGTTTTATTTGTATTCCTGTTTTCTAGGTTATACCTATTATTGTCTATCTTTGTTCTAACAAACATATATTATGTTTATTTGCAGTTCATTTTTGTATTCCTGTTTTCTAGGTTATAATTTCATGTCGTCTATCTTTGTTCTAAATACATATTGAGTTTATTTACAGCCTGTTTTTTTGTATTCTGTTTTCTAGATTATAATTTGCATATTGGGTCTATCTTTGTTCTATCAAACATATATTGAGTTTATTTTATGTCTATTTGTATTCTGTTTTCTAGATTATAATTTGTATATCATTCATCTTTGTTTCAACAAACATATACTGGTGTTTATTTGCAGTTCATTTTTGTATTCCTGTTTTCTAGGTTATAATTTTGTATATTGGTTCATTCTTGTTCTAACAACATATATTATGTTTATTTAAAGTTCATTTCAGTTCCTGTTTTCTAGGTTACAATTTGCATATTGGGTCTATCTGTTCTAACAAACATATATTGTGTTTATTTACAGTTCATTTTGTATTCCTGTTTTCTAGGTTATAATTTGCATATTGTTCATCTTTGTTCTAATAAACATATATTATGTTTATTTAAAGTTCATTTTGTATTCCTTGTTTTCTAGGTTATAATTTGTATATTGTCTATCTTTGTTCTAACAAACATATATTGTGTTTATTTAAAGTTCATTTTTGTATTCTCAGTTTTCTAGGTTATAATTTGCATATTAGTTCATCTTTGTTCTAAACATATATTGGTGTTTATTTACAGTTCATTTTGTATTCCTGTTTTCTAGGTTATAATTTTGTATATTGGGTTCACTTTGTTCTAACAAACATATATTATGTTTATTTGCAGTTCATTTTTGTATTCCTGTTTTCTAGGTTATAATTTGCATATTGTCTATCTTTGTTCTCTAGTCAAACACATATTGAGTTTATTTACAGCTCGTTTTTGTATTCCTGTCAGATTATAATTTGCACATTGGGTTCATCTTTGTTCTAACAAACATATATTGAGTTTATTTGCAGTCTATTTTTGTATTCCTGTTTTCAGATTATAATTTGGTATTGGGTCTATCTTTGTTCTAACAACATATACTGCGTTTATTTGCAGTTCATTTGCATTCCTGTTTTCTAGGTTATAATTTGCATATTGGGTTCATCTTTGTTTAACAACATATATTGCGTTTATTTAAAGTTCATTTTGTATTCCTGTTTTCAGGTTATAATTTGCATATTGGGTTCTATCTTTGTTCTAACAAATATATATTGCGTTTATTTAAAGTTCATTTGTATTCCTGTTTTCTAGTTACAATTTTGGCTGTCTATCTTTGTTCTAATAAACATATATTGTGTTTATTTAAAGTTCATTTTGTATTCCTGTTTTCAGGTTATAACTTGGTATATTGGTTCATCTGTTCTAACAAAACATATATTATGTTTATTTAAAGTTCATTTTGTATTCCTGTTTTCTAGGTTATATTCTGTATTATTGGGTTCATCTGGTTCTAACAAACACAGGCTGTGTTTATTTAAAGTTCATTTTGTATTCCTGTTTTCTAGGTTATAATTTGCATATTGTCTATCTTTGTTCTAACAAATATATATTGTTTTATTTGCAGTTCATTTTTGTATTCTGTTTTCTAGGTTATAATTTGCATATTGGGTTCATCTTTGTTCTAACAAACATATATTGAGTTACTTACAGCCTGTTTGTATCTTGTTTTCTAGATTATAATTTGTATATTGGGTTCATCTTTGTTCCTAACAAACATATATTGAGTTTATTTGCAGTTCATTTTTGTATTCCTGTTTTCTAGATTACAATTTGCATATTGGGTCTATCTGTTCTGTCAAATATATCATATTTATTTGCAGTCTATTTTTGTATTCCTGTTTTCTAGGTTATAATTTGTATATTGGTTCATCTTTATTCTAAAAAACATATATTGCGTTTATTTAAAGTCTTTTGTATTCCTGTTTTCAGGTTATAATTGCATATTGGGTTCATCTTTGTTCTAACAAAACATATACTGTGTTTATTTGCAGTTCATTTTGTATTCCTGTTTTCTAGGTTATAATTTGCATATTGGGTCTATCTTGTTCTAACAAACATATATTTATGCTTATTTACAGTTCATTTTTGTATTCCTGTTTTCTAGGTTACAATTTGCATATTGGGTTCATCTTTGTTCTAACAAACATATATTGCGTTTATTTGCAGTTCATTTTTATATTCCTCATACTTAGGTTATAATTTGCATATTGTCCATTTTGTTCTAACAAACACATACCGCGTTTATTTGCAGTTCATTTTTGTATTCTGTTTTCAGGTTATAATTTGCATACGGTTCAATCTTTGTTCTAACAAATATATATTGCGTTTATTTAAAGTTCATTTTGTATTCCTGTTTTCAGGTTATAACTTGTACATTGGGTTCATCTTTGTTCTAACAAACATATATTGCGTTTATTTGCAGTTCATTTTTGTATTCCTGTTTTCTAGGTTATAATTTGCATATTGGGTTCATCTTTGTTCTAACAAAAATATAGTGAGTTTATTTACAGTTCATTTTTTATTCCTGTTTTCTAGGTTATAATTTGCATATTGGGTTCATCTTTGTTCTAACAAACATATATTGCGTTTATTTGCAGTTCATTTTTGTATTCCTGTTTTCTAGGTTATAATTTGCATATTGGGTTCATCTTTGGTCTAACAAACGTATATTGAGTTTATTTACAGTTCATTTATATTCCTTTCTTCTAGGCTTCCT
The DNA here is from genome assembly GCA_037127315.1 of Ascarosepion bandense. Lineage (NCBI taxonomy): Eukaryota > Metazoa > Mollusca > Cephalopoda > Sepiida > Sepiidae > Ascarosepion > Ascarosepion bandense. Next base: position 1,229,612 of record JBBBDQ010000510.1, read on the forward strand.
TCCCTACCTTCTGTAGGAGCTTTTGTAGTTTTGTTTTCGTGTCTGCCATTAACACTGTCATGTGGATATATAATGTCGTTATGATTATAGCAGCTAATAATAAATCTTACCTTGTTTCACATAAGCCAAAAATATTAACAGTTTGATATTACTAGCATTACTAATATACTAAGCAGTAACTGATATTAAAATGAAGTAATTGTCTTCATAGCTCACAATTTGAACAAAAGGTACGCAGATGATACAGTGCTGATAGCAAACAAAGAAAGAAAACTACAAGACCTCCTACAGAAGGTAGCTGAAGAGAGTGACAAGAAAGGACTATAAATAAACTGCAAGAAAACCGAATACATGGTAATCAGCAAAAAGAGCAGCCCAAAATGGCAAAATACAAGTGGGGGATCAGGTACAAAAATTTAATTACCTGGAAAGTGTTCTAACAGAAGACGGTAAATGCGACACAGAGATCCGAAGGCGAATCGGCATAGCAAAAGGCGCGTTTCAGAAGCTGAGTAAAGTATTAAGAGACAGGAAGATTTTGCTAGAAACAAAGAAAAGTGTACTGGATTGCTATATGATGACAGTTCTTCAATATGGCAAGGAATGCTGGACAATAGCTTCAAAGAAGAAGGAAAGATTTGAAGCAACTGAAATGTGGTTCTACAGAAGGATACTGCGAATATCATGGATCAAGCATGTGAGCAATAGCGAGGTTTTGAAAAGGATGGAAACAAAATGGAAATTAATAGTGAGCATCAGGAAGAAACAGCTAAAGTTCTTGGGACATGCAATGACGAAAGAGGACTTAGAGAACCTGATGCTAGATAGAAGGAGGGAGAGACAGAGGAAAACAGCGTGTAACGTACTTGACTGGTTTGAGCAGGTTGATGGTAGAACGTGGGTTGCTTGGTGTAATAAGAGCCACCAGGTATAAGGAGAAGTGGAGGGCCATGATCGTCTACGTCCTGAAAAGAAGGCAATTAGAAGAAATAATATTAAAAATTAATAGTGGTTCGACATACTCAATCTTATTAAAAAGAAGTTAAATAATATTAATACTTCTAATGTATGAATATACACTGATGAATGATTTATGACTGACTAATCTGTCTCTGATTTCCAACCATAGAGTCCAGTGAGTTTTTCTGTTCAGCCCTTAGTTAAGGAAATTCATTCATAGCTTTTCTCAGGTTGTTTGCAAGTAAGTGAATGTCATTAATTCAACTGGAATTCGAACTCTGCTCTCCGTTTTCTTATCCTTCATTAGTTATATCATACCACACATCCATCGTCTCCTTCAACACATCCTTAAAATGCTTCTATGATATTAAAAAGCAGGAGAATGTAAGACAAAACCAATTCCCGTGATAAATTATATACTCAGTTTTTTTTATTCTTTTCTTCTAGTTTATAATTTATAATTTGCATTTTGGGTTCCCCTTTTTGCTAAAAACCATATATTTATTTGCAATTGATTTATTTATTCCTTTCTTTTAGGTTTAATTCCCTATATTTTGTAGGAGCTTCTTTAATTGATTTCGCGTCTGCCATCAACACTGTGTCATCTAAATATATCTCTTTTTTTTTTGCATACCAATTTAAAAAATTGTAAAATATGAAATAAGTCATGAGTTTTTCATAGTGGTTGTTTGCTTGGTGTTGTTTACGATCAAAAACCTCTATCCGTTATTTCAATCCGAAACCAAAATATTTTGACTCCAACTAAACATCTGGTCGGGTGCCCCTTCTATTCTCCTCGGGATTCTTGACAAAATGCAGCGAAGAATCTGTAATGTGATTGATACCGACTTAGCTGACCGCCTGCAGTCACTCTCTCACCGGCGTGACGTGGCTTCCCTGTGCCTCTTCTATAGATACTTTCATGGCTTCTGCTCTGATGAACTGGTACCCCCTAGGCGTGAGTTTGCACGAGATACTACATTGGCAACTAGGTCCCACCCTTTTACAGTGAAACCGATGAAAATGCAATTTCTACTCCAACAGCTTCTTTTCTCGCACTGTGGAATTCCCTTCCGTTTGCTTGCTTCCCCGATGGTTATAACCTCCAGGAGTTTAAATGTAGGGTCAATAGACACCTTCTAACACACTAACTCACACCCATTCTCTCCATCTCTCTCCCTATGTACATCCTATCTTGTCTATCACCCTCCTTCTGACATTTCTTATACCCAATCGCTCTATGTAACACCCTGCGTTATAGTGGCAGTGGAATGCTTTGCTTGGAGTGACATGATTAAAAAATATACATTTTGAACACTTTAACTATAGGTAAAATACCTTGATGGTTATAAAATGTTATAATTATCGTTCGATTTAAAAATCTTTGGTAATTTTACTAGAAATATATATTAATTTCAATATAAAAATGCATTGGGTGTAATTTGTTTAATATAAAATGTATTGAAAATATTTTTATATAAAAATGTATTAGTATTTTTTCCAAAAAATATAAAGACAATATTTTTAATATAAAACGTATGGGTATAATTTTATGAGTTTTTTGTTGATTGAGGGTTCACTATTTGTCCACAGCTGGGAACCTAAGAGATGAGACTCCTCGAATGAGTGTGGACTTGGGACAACAGCAATTAAAGTAGTTTTCACTCTTTTCCAATCTTGTACTCATTTTTTTTTTCAATTGGAGTAGATAGACTAAACTATCACCCGGTTCACACTCCACCAAAGTCTATTGAACGGGTGAAGAGGCTCATCCCTTGTTTCCTGTTTAACCGCAAAATGAAGGTCGTTCTGAATGGGCGTGCCTCTTCGTCCTACAGCACGAATGCTGGTGTCCCACAGGGCTCTATCCTGGGCCCGACGCTCTTCCTTATTTTCATCAACAACCTCGCAGATGAGATCAAGTTCCAAGTTCTCCTCAGCGTTCTTGACAGGCTCCAAAGGAGAGTCTGTAATGTGATAGGTACTGATCTGGCGGCTCGACTGCAGCCACTTCCCCATCGTCGAAATGTGGCCTCCCTTTGTCTGTTCTATAAATACTTTCATGGCTTCTGCTCAGACGAACTTAAGTAACTGATGCCTCCTCAACAGGTGTTTACTCGTACAACCAGACTGGCAACTGGGTTCCACCCATTCACAGTCAGGTTAGCCAAATACAGACGACAATTCTACTCCTGCAGCTTCTTCACTCGCACTTCCCGCCTGTGGAACTCGCTCCAGTATTCTTGCTTTCCTGACGGCTACAACCTCCAGAAATTTAAATGCAAAGTCAATATTCATCTACTAACCACTGGACTCTGCTCTCTCCCCACCCCCGTATAACCTTCCCTTTCTCTCCACCTATGTATCTGTCATCGCACCTGCTTTCTCAGCTTTTTATTGTTCCTCTCTAACTAGTTTGTACTCCTCACTCTTTTCTAATTAATCTTTTTACATTTATGTAGCCCCCTGCACATCAGTGGCATTTCCGCCTTGCTCGGGGTGAAATGACTAAAATATATATATATATATATAATATTATAATATAACATATAATATACAGTAACGTAAATTAATGAATTAATTGATATATATATATATATATATAAGAGTTTACATACGTATTATATTATTTATTCAGGTGTTAAAACAGTTTCCAAGTATGTGTAAGCATATAATAAATAAATATTTTGTCCGGCGTGGATGGAGTTTTATAGGTTATGTGATCATCAGCAACTGATGATCAGTCAGTCAGTTAAAGTGCCATAATACGTGATACACGCTTGGGCGATCATGTCTCGAAAGACTAACTGGGCAGAACATTATCCCGCAGTAGGTTGCCATTGCTTTGTTCAGTCAGTTAAGTGCCATGCGTGATACACGCTTGGGCGATCATGTCTCGAAAGGGACATGACTGATTGGGCAGAAGATTATTCCGCAGTAGGTTGCCATTGCTTTCTGCGGTAGACTGGTTGCCGACCAAGGCTATAGAACCCAATCTGTCCTATTATTTAACCCATAACTGGAGGGAAGAGACGGATTAATACCTTTCCCAAGGGTATTTGCGCGTAAGTGAAGGCAATGAATTCAGCTGGAATTTGAACTCGGTTCACCGAGTTCTCGTTCGAACCGATATCCACTACGCCACAATGCACATCCTTGCTTTGTTCACATAACCCATAAACATGCTGATCCCAACAACTTCCTGACGGCAACATATTTTTAACGAGTAAATAAGTTCTAATTAATTTTGAAAGTAAAATAATAATTACACATTAATTTAGAACAATTAACAAACGACAAATCCAAAATAGAGTCAATAAAATGAAAAGTTTTAATCGACATAATCGACATAAATCTGGGGAAAAGTGATATTTTTATTGGATTATAGACCAAGGGCATAATGGAATTCGTATCTCTGAAAAAAAAAAAGTTCACGCACTTCAAAATCGTCAATCTTCCGATTAGAGGCTTTGTAATTTGAATGTTTATCGAAAGGACTAAAAATACGAACATCATTGAAAGATTATACATTTTTAAGCCACGGTGTTTAATAACCAAAAATGACAGTGATGTTAGCAATTTGAAATCAGTTGAAATAAAAAACAAAAACAAAAAAAAAACCAGCCCTAAACACACCATTGCTCGTAATTTCTAGTTTTAGATGCAATAGAACAGTCATATTAATGTGATTCGTTCGGCTTGGAACAGTGTTAGGAGCTGTTGGTAATTTATGCTGTTGAATTTTAATATGTGGGTGTTAATTATTAATCAAGTAACGACTTTTTTTTAAAGTAAGGCCCGACGTGACGTGGTTTTGAGATGAGCACTGCCGCTTTTAATGATTAAAAAGCGTGGGTCTGTGAAGGAATAAAATATTGCGGCTATAATTGAGAGGGATGGAAATGGAATGCTCTGTGATTGGTTTACAGGTATTGTATAAAAGGAAATATGGAGAGATGTCAAGAAACGGATTAACTGCAAACTAATGCTACCAAAAATTATGCAAAAGTAACTTGGGAAACGAAGTATGTGAATGGCTGCGTGACCTGGGATAGGATTTAGTAAAAGAGTTAATCGACAAATCAAAAAAAATCCTGCTTCTAATTGTTGCGCTAAAATAAAAAGAGATTAGTTTAAGATTAAGGATTAAAAATAATCTTAAAAAATAAACGGCTGCACTGATTGTTAAAGTACACCAACGTTCTGAAGCAATATTTAGCAGGGTTATTTGACTCACAAATCTCTTAAGAAACAAGATAAAGTGTGTGGTTTTTCCTTTTACTTTGCTCGTTATTTGAGAAATATGCGATTAACAATAATCTGAGTTCTCCTTTAATAAAAATGTTTTTAGATAAATGTTCGTTTTAGGTGCCAACAGCTTTCCCCCGCTTCAAATTTATCCAAAATAGCATTATTTCTGTGCAAATATATATACTGAACTCAAATCAACAATTAGTTATTGAAGAAATTTACCTTGTTTGCTTTGAAAGTCCATAAAAAAAGCGAACAATACCTCGCACTTTTTCTCTCCCGTAACTCTCACGAAGTCATGTAATTAACTGCAGAATGACTTTCTACGTCGGCAGAATTTTCTGTCGGATTTTGGTTGATTTTCTTCCTTTACTGAAACTTCCGGCGATGTACTTCCGGTAATAAAAGTAATAAGCGTAGAAATACAATAGTGCATTACTTTCTTTACCGGAAGTACATCGCCGGAAGTATCAGTAAATGAAGAGAAATCGACCAAAAATCTGCCAAAATTCGTGACATTACGCAGTACGTCATTTTGCAGTTAATTACATGACTACGTGAGAGGTACAGGAGAGAAAAAGTGCAAGATATAGTTCGTTTTTTCATGGACTTTTAGATAAAAAAAAGGTTTCTTCAATGACTAACAGTTGATTTGAGTTCAGCATATACATTTGCACAGATCCAATGATATTTTGGATAAATTTGAAGGGGAAAAGCGTCGGGACTTACAACGAAAATTTACCAGTTTGTATTCCTCTAAAATTCTTGTGAAACATTTTTATATAGTTTACAAACGGTTTGAATAAAAAAGTTTCTTTTTAGTCAGCTAAGTGCTATATGTGATACACCCTTACGCAATCATGGCTCTTTCAAGACATGACTGACTGGACACATAGCAGCGGCTGATATGGAGAAGCTGTGAGAATAGAAATTCCTTTTTCAGTCAGTCAAATACAATACGTGACTAACTTGGCAGAAGCTTTTCCCGCAGTAAGTTGCCATTACTTTCTACGGTAGACAGCATGCCAACAACGACTGTTTTATACCAAATCGTTAATGATATTATAGGAAACAAATCCTATATCATCCAATGTCTAACTGAAACGCAAAAAATAACATTTCACACCCGAAAAATCGGATCAGAATGACTGAAAACATTTTTGAAAAGTCCTAGACAAGTCGGTGTGAAAATTAGTATTCTGGATTCTGATTGAATAGAAAATAGCAAATTGATCTATAACCCCGGTAAATTTTTCTTAACACCTAAAAAATAGTTATACGGTTCGATCCACTCATGTGACTAGATTTTACTATCTATTCACGTCCCTTGACCTGCAACAGACAGTCAAATGGGAGCAGAGAGACGCCACGCTATGCTAAAAAAACTTCAGGTCTGACCAGGAGGTATCGTCGCGCCACACATTCGTTCTGCTTGTTCACGCATGCTATTTTTTTACCTCTTCTCCATCCTCAACATTCTCGCATTCAACAAAGAAGACGACAACAACAAGATACTTCAACTGACGCCTAGCTATTAATGTTCGATAAGTACCATTTACCTTCGTTGCTTTAACTTCCTTTTCACTTTCTCGCCGACCATAAAAAAGAGAAGGAACACAAATTTTATTAAACACATTGGCTACTTGTAACTAGAATTCTAGACGCTTAACTCCTTACTACTATTTCTCTGGAACATTTAACTGCATAAATTTTTCTTCTTGAACATTTAACTCATATAAATTAATTAACTACATACATTTTTTCTCTTCAAACATTTAACTTCTTACAATTCTTTATTCTGTTTAAATAATAAAATGTTAATTTAGCATACAAAACGAAATATTATTCTTGCACATTCCAACCTTCAACCTTCTGATAATTTAAACTGCAGGGAATTCGGTTATGGTTGGCACAAGGTCAATTTGATAAACATCACCGAAGCCCTACAATATATACTGCTGCTGGAACAGCAATCATTTTGACGGCTAAACAACAACCACAAAACGAGTTTGTAAAAATATAATTTTGTGTTTTTATTCTTCTTCGGTGATGAGTGTGTGTAGAGTTATAGTCAGGGAATCACACAAAGGAGCTCTATTCTATTCTATTCTCTCTCTCATTCTTATTCTCTCTCTCATTCTCATTCTCATTCTCCTTCTCTCTCTCTCTCTCTCTCTCTCTCTCTCTCTCTCTGCTCATTCCGTGTTCTGCCTTTTTTGCCCGAAGAACCTTGCTGTTATATAACCTAAAATTCTAATTTCCGCTCAAATGCGTCATCTATGGCTAGGTATATCTATTAATATTTTTCGCCGATTGTCTTTTTTTTCCACTGTTCATATTTTCTGACCTTGAAAACGGCTACCCTGAAGCAAACACACTTGTTTTTCATTGTTTATTATTCTAAACATATTTTTGTTTACATTGCTTTGATGCCAGCTGCCTTTGATCGAAATCATATTTCTGTGCGTCATAGAAATATATTACATACAGAACCCTATCTTTACTGCTATTTAATCCATAGGTTACGGGAGAAACGACGGATTAATACCTTTCCCAAGGAAAATTGCGTATAAGTGAATGTAATGGAATCAACTGGAAATCGAACTCTGCTCTCCGATTCCTCATTCCGAGCCGATATCCACTGCGCCACAACGCACAACCGAATTTTTAGTAAATCGATAAGCTGATATTTATTTTTGTTTGAACACGAAAAAATATGACACAAGGCCAGAAATGGTGTTGGAGAAGACTGGTTTTCATTTGTTTTCAAATAACAATCGCAGACCCAAGAGTGCAGTACAATATTCCTAGCACCAAAACATCACATTCTTACTGATCATTCCTATTGCAAATGCAATACCACCTCGAAGACTCTATGAAATCCTAAATCCAATTTGTCTGTTGAAAGTGATGAATAAATAAGGCCAGAAATGCTGTTGGAGAAGACTGGTTTTCATATGTTTTCAAATAACAATCTCTGACCCAAGGTAGCTTTACAATATTCCTAGCACCAAAACATCACATTCTTACTGATCATTCTTATTGCAAATGCAACAATACCTTGAAGACTCTATGGATTCCTAAATCCAATTTGTCTGTTGAGAGTGGTGAACAAACAACCGTGTGATAAACTATCCTGGACAATGTTATAAAATAATATAACTGCTATGATTCGCGGGGAATGGGTGACCATCAGCCCTTTCACAAATTTTATTCGATCGTAAAGATACAGGACATTACAATAATGGTAAAAACACAATTCGGATCAAATAAAAGAGATCAAAACATTTGCCAAATAGAAGAGAGAATGCAAACCGCATTCAGACAACAAAAAAAAATTCAAAAGAGATGTATACAGATTTAAATCAATATTAATGAAGCCTTGTGAATGATAAAAAAAAAAATAAAACATGTCAGACAACAAATAATTATTTTTAATGAACTGTTTGCGTCTAATTCATTTCACTTAATATTGATTAATAATAATCCCAAAAGGTAAACATTCTACAGTAAACATCGATCGGAATTTATATATCGATACATACTAACGATTAATAATAATTGATTGGTTCCTTTTAAATACATTTAATTGTCAGGGTGGATAACTAATCCCTGGGTATGACAATAAAGTACATCCAGTCAAGATCTTTGATCGAGAGATTTTAATGAGCTTGGTCGGTCAGTTAAGTGCCATACGTGATACATACTTGGGCGATCATGTCTCGAAAGAGACATGACTGACTGGGCAGAAGGTTATTTCGCAATAGGCTGCTATTAATTTCTGCGGTAGAATAATTACCAGCCAAAGCTATAGAACCCAATCTATCCTGTTTTTTGACTCATAGCTAGAGGGAGAAGAGATGTATTATATTATCAAGTAGTCATTAGTTAGGGATCAGTGTATTACTTCATAACAATATAAAACTTATCCCCCACTTTATGTCCAGTAGAAGCCTTAATCATGCTTTCAACTATTATATTAAGTCAGTCAGTTAAGTGCCATACGTGATACAAGCTTGGGCGATGATATCTCGAAAAAGACATGACTGATTGGGCAGAAGATTATCCCGCACTTGGTTGCCATTATTTTCTGCAGTAGACTGGTTGCCAAACAAGGCTATAGAACTGTTATATAGTACTATTATTTGACTCATAGCTAGAGGAGGAAGAGATGCATTATTAATTAGTAATTATTGGGGTATCAGTTTATTACTTCATAACAATATAAAACTGACCCCCCACTTTGTGCCCAGTAGAAGCCTTAATCACCTTTTCGCCTATTATATTCAGTCAGAAAAGTGCCATACATGATACACACTTGGGTGATCATGTCTCTAAAGAGACATGACTGACTGGGCAGAAGGCAATCTCGCAATAGATTACCATTACTTTTTGCGGTAGACTGGTTGCCAGCCAAGGCTATAGAACCCAATCCGTCCTCTTATTTAACCCATAATTGGAGGGAAGAGACGGATTAATACTTTCCCAAGGTAATTGTCCGTAAGTGAATGCAAGGAATTCAACTGGAATTCGAACTCGGATCCCCGATTTCTTGTTCCGAGGCGATAACCTTGATACCAGTTATTAATTGGTGTTTTTTTCTGATTCGGGATTGCAACAGCCTAATATGATTTAATACTGGACCCTCAAATCCAAAATCAGCAATGCATTTTTCTAATAAAATGACCAACAATATATTTTAATAATTAAAAATCACATATCTGATCATCCGTTCGTAGACGAAGATATCACACGAAAATTAACTCTAAAAACACGTGTCACCTCACAAGGACACTTTGGCCAGTGAGTAAATTGTTAGTTAGATCCAGGGACTTTATTACTTCATAACAATATAAAAGTGATCCCCACTTTATGCCCAATAGGAGCCGTAATCATGATTTCAACTATTATCTTAAGTCAGTTAGTTAAGTGCCATGCGTGATATACGCGATGATGTCTCGAAAGAGACATGACTCACTGGGAAGAAGATTATTCCACAGTAGGTTGCTATTGCTTTCTGCGGTAGACTTGTTGTCAGCCAGGGCTAGAGAATCTAATCGGTCCTGTTATTTGACTCGGAGCTAGAGGGGGAAGAGATGTATTATATTACTAAGTATTGATTAGTTGGGGATCAGTTTATTACTTCATAACAATATAAAACTGATCCCCCACTTTGTGCCCAGTAGAAGCCTTAATTATGTTTTCAACTATTATATTCAGTTAGTTATGTGCCATACGTGATAGACGCTTTGCGCGATCATGTCTCGAAAGAGACATAACTGACTGGGCAGAAGATTATCCCGCGTTAGGTTGCCATTGCTTTCTGCGGTAGACTGGTTGCGAGCGAATGCTAGAGAATCAAATGTATTATATTATTTAACCCATAACTGTGGGGGAAGAGACGGATTAATAACTTTCCCAAATGTATTTGTGCGTAAGTGAATGCCACAGATTTACCTGAAATTCGATCTCGACACTCCGATTTGTCGTTCTGTGTCGATATCCACTCTACCACAACGCACATCGTTGACTTCATTCTATGTAGTCATTCAATTTGATGTTTATTGAGAGAATGAGGGCAAGAAGGTGAAGTGTGTTGCTTAGCGTCATCCACTTTGATGGTAGGTAGAAAAGTTTTTTTTTGTGGTGTTTAAAGGAGATAAGCTTCGTTTTGAATGAATTAGAATTTACAAACCATTTTCTACCCCATTCAATCACAGAATTGTCTTGAAATACCATCTGTTGCCCAGTCAAAATAGAAACACCTAGATTCGTTTTTTTTTTTTTTTTGCAAGACATATTGCCAGACGACACTAAACTGTTAGAAAAAAACTAAGAGATGAGTGGGGGGAAGACAAAATAGAAACCAGTGTCGCATGAAAGAAGCAACGAATATTGTCCACGGAGATAAATAATGAGTTCATTCGAATTAAGAAGAATACGACAGCGTTAGTGAGAGGGAGTTTTATAAGGAAAGGTTCGTGAAATAGTCACTCGGGAGACGATGGGTGATGAAAAGAGGAGTGAATAATAAAAAAAAAAAAAATTATATTAATATGCGACCCGACAATAAATGCTGTGTGAATAATTCATATTGCGTTCACCTTTTGGGAGGCTGGAATCAATTTCCATCGGCCCAGCGTTGATGTCGCCTTTATCATGATAGCATTATGACGTTTACGGTGTCTGGGATATAATCTTAAAAAAGAAAATCTCTTTTCGGAATATTGTTTAGTCAAACTGGAGATGTAGTAGTTAGCGTTTTAACCTGAATCGACGTAGACTGATACATACATTATAAATGGACTATGTGGTAATGGGAATGTTTTTGTTTTGCAAGCAATAACAACAACCTTTAAAAATGTCAGGAACGTTAAAAGCAGCAAGTGTGCAGAGATTTAATTAGAAAATGTTCCTTATCGTTGTATTATTTCAAACAATTATTCTCATCTAAATTAATATAGATGCTATTATAGACAGAATGTTTCAACCAAGCACGATATGTCCATTGCTGGACTGATATGGATTATCTATACTATGATATACTAGCAGTATAGCCCTTCGTTGCTCGGGTGTAATGAAAGCTTTAAAAATAATCCATAGTCCTGGAGCTCAGACTCTTTGAACGTTTACATGAAAGACTAAAAGCAATAGTTGTTTCCAGTTAAAACGAAATCGTAGACTGAAAGAAATATTAATGGATGTAAGTCAAATTTTGATTTCCTGGTATCGATATCAAATAAGTGTTTTTCGCCGTAAACTGAATTTTGAAAGCTAAATAAGTCCTCTGAGTAAATGGTATCATGGCTGAGACTAAGAACTACAATTATACCTACTTAGAGCCAAACACGAAGCAAAAACTAAAATAAATGGGCTGAAATAAAGACAGATATACAGGCAGATAAACAGACACACACACAAACATCTTGTCTTGTATATATGTATATATTATCTATTTTCTGCACTATTGTAAGAACTGAAACCTTGAAACTTCTGAATATCGTTTCTTATGTCTTTGTTTATGAGTGTATCAAATTTGATTAAAATCGGACCACTCCTTCTATAACCCGATTTTTTCGATTATCGATTTTCGATATTTATCGGGGGTAGCACGGCACAAAACTTAGCTAAGACCACTTGCAGACGCTTATAGTACAACTGTGTAAATTTTCAAGAAAATCGGTTCAGCCATTTCGGAGTCTATAGGTAACGAATATACACACGCGCGCGCACACATACACACACAGAGACAAAGTTCCATTTATAAAATAAGTTTAGATCCTGTGATATCAAACAAAATGTGAACAAAATTTCGAAATAATACCAAGATATTGACAATTACTCATCACAGAAATAAATACTGATTTTTTTTTATCCTAATTAGTTGTCAAAACCTTCCGACACTAAATATAAAAGTCTCCAAAAATACATCGTTAATGTCCTTCGGGATGTTTGCGTAGTAGATATAGAAGTTGGTTATACATGTGTTAATATCTAGTGGCCATGAGTTCAGTCCTTGCATCTTGTAAGGACGCACCAAACCAGAAGGATATATTACAATAATCGATAATCCATATCAGCCAATCAATGACACCTGATGATGACCAGAGTGTACTTAGTCAAAACGTTGTGACTATAAGAACATCTCTATCAACATAGATTAGAATGATGGTTCGAAATAATTCTAAAACATTGATAATTACTCATCTTAGAACTGAATACGAAAAATATTCTTTTGTAATGTGATCGATCCCAACTTGGCAGATAGGATACAGTCACCTTTTTTTTTAATCGTATCACTAAACAGGGAACAAGGGATGAACCTCTTAACCTGTTCAATAGATATGGGTGGAGTGTGAACCGGGCAATAGATAGATCTATCTACTACAAATGAAAAAAAAACAAAGTGAGAAAAACGGAAAAGATAAAGCCGGAAACCAAATCCTAAACAGGGAACAAGGGATGAGCCTCTTAACCTGTTCAATAGACATGGGTGGTGTGTGAACCGGGCGATAGATAGATCTATCTACTCCAATTAAAAAAAAAACAAAGTGAGAAGATTGGAAAAGAGAAAGCCGGAAACCAAATCCTAAACAGGGAACAAGGGATGAGCCTCTTAACCTGTTCAACAGACATGGGTGGAGTGTGAACCGGGCGATAGATAGATCTATCTACTCCAATTGAAAAAAAAAACAAAGTGAGAAATTGGAAAAGAGAAAACCGGAAACCAAATCTTAAACAGGGAACAATGTATGAGCCTCTTAACCTGCTCAGTAGACATGGGTGGAGTGTGAACCGGGCGATAGATAGTTCTATCTACTCCAATTGAAAAAAAAAACAAAGTGAGAAGATTGGAAAAGAGAAAACCGGAAACCAAATACTAAACAGGGAACAAGGGATGAGCCTCTTAACCTGTTCAATAGACATTCTCACCAACGCAGTGTGGCTTCCCTGTGTCTCTTATACAGAGTCTCCCTTGGATGTTGTCAAGGACCCCGAGGTGGATAGCAGGGTCATCAGACCAGATATGACAGCAGTGTTCAATACGCGGGCGGATGGTAGATTTTTATGTGTGCAGGGTGAATTCAGACAGGAAAAACTTCCTGGCCCTACACAGTGAACCGACATTCTTAGAAACAGATTTAGATGGATTCGGTGTAGACATTCCAGGTCTGCTTAGAGAGTTAACCTACCTACAATTTATTTGTGCTTTGAATATTGTAGTCCTGTCATATCTCGTCTGGTTCTCGGGACATTATATATATATATATATATATATATATATCTTCTGAAGATTAAGATTATATATATATATATAATATATATAATCTTAATCTTTTTACTCATTTTTCTCTTCAGTTAAAAGAAATGCTTATTCTGATAAAAATTTTTGTACCAAATGGAATGAATATTGGTCTGATGAAATGGGCTAATTTAGCTCATTGAAATGAATTATAATTTATGACCATATATATATAAAATCTATAGAAAGCTCTAGGTCCTGGCAGTAACAGACAGGAGTCCGACCCAGCCTTATGCAGTATCTACGGGAATTTTTTGTCCGAGATTAACGGCTCGGAGTTACCACATTAAATATTGTCATATCCGGCTTCATTGGGGAGGTTTCTACTAAATGCCCAAAGTTTTGATAGAGCTCAAACTTGTCAGACTCTTTCTCCGAGCGGAGTGGAACCCAAAAGAGGCTATGTTAAAGTGGAGTCTCATCTGGGGTAAAGTCTACGTGAGATGGTTAATCGAGGTTAAAGACACGGAATTAGCGCGTTAAAAACCGACCTTGTGTCACATCAATGGAGAGATTTCAGGTAAATATCCAGAGAGGAATAGCTTTTAAATGTTATGTCGAAAACTTCGTCGCCAAGTTGTTGTGACCTGTTAGGGCCAGGAAGAAAGACACGGAAATACGAAAGATGGTTCAAACAGTGTATCAGAATGACAGAACACATCTATAAATAGGAGTGTTAGAAATTAGCAAATAGAAGTATAAGTCCGAAAGGTTTATTTACGCTGCTTCTCAACTGTCTATTGACTGAGACACAGCTGCATCCCCGGAAGTCCCTCAGTCTATAGGGAAGAGAGAGAGAGAGAGAGTCAATTCTACCGTAGAACGAGGCACCATAACAGTAAAGTTCCTTTTTTTTTTTAATCGTATCACCCCGAGCAAGGCGGTAACGCCACTGATGTGCATGGGGCTATGTAATAGCGAAAAGATTAGAAAAGAGAAAGCCGGAAACCATATCCTAAACAAGGAACAAAGGATGAGCCTCTACACCTGTACAATAGACGTGGGTGGAGTGTGAACCGGGCGATAGTTTCGTCTATCTACAACAATTGAAAAAAAAAGTGAGAAGAATGGAAAAGAGAAAGCCGGAAACCACATCCTAAACAGGGAACAAGGGATGAGCCTCTTCCCCTGTTCAATATACGTGGGTGGAGTGTGAACCGGGCCTACCTCGGTTGTTTTTTTTATAAAGGCTCATTTTAAAAGGTCTTTATACGTATGGATTAAACGAAGAAAAGCGAATCGAATATTTATAGGCGTTGTTATTCTTGTTACGTATATTAAGTTTTATACACTTCTTCTTTTTCTTCTTCATGTGCCGTGTCCCTACAGAACGTAGGGGACCACTGACCCATTTGGCTTTGTCTCTTGTAGCTCTCAATATTTTTCTCTTTGTATCTCTTCTAAGCCCCGCTCCGTGAACCATTTGCTCAGACCTAACAAGTACCTCTCGAGCTGCTCTCCCCTGTCTATTCTTCCATTTATCCGACCTGTGAGCATTAAGTTCTCCAAGCCCTTCTTCCTCATTACGTGTCCCAGGAACCTCATTTGTCTCTTCCTGATATTTATTATCAGTTTTCTTTTCGTTTGCATCCTTTCAAACACCTCGTCGTTGCACACGTGCTCTGTCCATGGTAGCATTCTTCTGTTAAGCCACATTTCTGCTGCCTCAAGCCTTTCCTTAATCTTTGAGATCGTCCAGCATTTACTTCCATAAAGAAGGACAGATATCACGTAGCAATCCAACACACTTTTCTTTGATTCTAATGAGATTTTTCTTTCTTTCAGTACTCTGGATAGCGTCTGAATTGTGTCATTGGCCATGCCAATGCGTCTTTGGATCTCCGTGTCGCATTTTCCATCCTCTGTCAAAACACTTCCCAAGTATATGAATTGTTGAGAATATGGCCGCCAATGACGAATCCTGGCAAGGCTCTTATTTCTCTCATAATTGCTTCGCTGTACAATTTGAAAAGATCCGGTGAGAAGACACATCCTTGTCTTACGCTCTTTTCTATTTTTGTATACGTGTTAAGTCAACTCCTAACCTTACACTAACAGTTTGCTGCCAATACAGGTTCTTGATTATACGAGGGTTATTCAATAAATAAGGTGAATTTTTCGGTATAAGAACTCATACAAATAGAGCTTTATTTTTTTTTCAACGTAGTCTCCCAGCAGTGTCACACACATTTCTCATCTGTGCATAAGCTTCAGTATTCCCTCAATGTAAAAATCTTTTGACTGATGTCTCGGCCATTCGCTCACAGCACTTTTGACTTCATCGTCACTTTCAAATTTCGTGCTACTTGTGAACGCTATCAAGGGACCAAACAGGTGAGAGTATAAAGAGGAAAGGTCTGGGCTGTAAGGGGATGAGGGAGCTTGCTCGTTGATGGTCTGCACCGTTTGTGCTGGTGTGTGAGCTGACCTTCGTTTAGGCAAGGTCATCTTAGACAATTTTGTGTGCAGCCCTTGCAATGTCATCCACAGACTGAATGAGGTCAATGACTGATTCGATCACCTCAGGAGACCTCACTTCTCTAGGCCTCCCAGGCCTTTTTTCATCCTCAACAATGGACCGTCCTCCTTTAAACAATTTAGCCCACTTGTAGACATTTTTGACTGAAACATGTGGCACCATATACAGTTGATATTCTCCTATAAATTTCAACTGGTTTGCAACCTTCAGCAATCAAAAATTGAATAACTGACCTCTGTTTAATCCTGGAGCATATACTTAGCCGGCCATCTTTGTTAATCTCCAACACTGTCAAAGATTATTTTTTAATCTGCCTAAAAAATAAAATCCCTTTGAAAAAGAAGTAAAGGAAAAAAGTATGCGGCTATCTGTATTAGAAATCCTTTTATCGAAAAATTCACCTTATTTATTGAATGACCCTCGTAGAAGTCCTTATACCGAAAAATTCACCTTATTTATTGAATGACCCCCGTAGAAGTCCTTATCCCGAAAAATTCACCTTATTTATTGAATGACCTTGTAGAATTCCTTACATCGAAAAATTCACTTTATTTATTGAATGACCCTCGCAGCAGTCCTTATGCCGGAAAATTCACCTTATTTATTGAATGACCCTCGTGGAATTCATTATAAGGAAAAAATACCTTATTTATTGAATGGCCTCGTGGAAGTCCTTATACCGCAAAATTCACCTTATTTATTGAATGACCCTCGTAGAAGTCATTATAAGGAAAAAATACCTTATTTATTGAATGGCCTCGTAGAAGTCCTTATACCGCAAAATTCACCTTATTTATTGAATAACCCTCGTAGAAGTCCTTATATAAAAAAAATCACCTTATTTATTGAATGACCCTCGTAGAAGTCCTTATATCGGAAAATTCACCTTTTTTATTGAATGACCCTCGTACTAACGCTGTTTCCGAACATGTCGAGGTTGTCAAGCATCTCTACCAAGTGCCTGTGTCGTACTTTGTCAAATGCCTTTGTATAGTCCACAAAGCACAGATAAATGTCCTTCTGCATTTGTATTGCTCGCTAATTTATACGAAAATCCATTTATTTCACTTTGCTGAAAACGTCTCCATACAATTATTTGTATGAAATCACGATAGCCATCCCCTGAAAGCAATCTCATACAATAATTAATCCGAAGTCCTGATAGCCATTTATATGTCTTTACTGAAACAAAGGTAAATTTTTAGTATCATATGTTTGTCACCTCAAATAATCTCATATCAGTTCAACTAGAAATTTTTCACTCGATTTATTTCTGTGAAAGCAATATCCCTTTATGTTTTAAATATATTATCTGCTAAGGCAAACTGTGAACATCAAACAAATCTTATTGAACTGGCGTATTAAAAATAGTGCCTTACAATAAAGAAATGATTATCCATTCGAAAACAAAAAAAATACGATAAGTTAACTGAATAATAAGTGTTGGAAATGAAATATAATAAATTGTCGTTGGCCACAAGTGAATAAAAATGTTACAATATATGCATGTATTAGTGAAAAACGATATTTTTTGTATTAAAAAATCAAAGAAAGAATTGTTTAAATACAAATAATAAATGTTGAGAAAGCAACGGCTATAATTACCTTCTATAAGAAGAGCGCTTTTCCGTCAGTCTCTGCTTGGCTACACCTTTTCTATTAACGAACGTATACAATGCCGTTTGGATGTGTAACATATTACTTTGAACTGTAGAGGTAATTGACAGGAACATCCGACAGTAGGTAAGGTCAACAAAGGACAAGGATGGTTGAGTAATATATACGGTTGTAGATGATACTATCAAAGTGAAAAAAAAGACATAATCGACAAATGTTTTGAAAGGCGATGGCAGGGATGAATGTTGTTGACAGATACATCCGACCATACGGAAAAGTCTAAAAAAAACCCAAAGGTTTTTGACAGATATATCCGGATGTAGATGATGTCAACAAAGCGACAATCCGAAAAAGTAAAAATGTGTGAACGACTATATAAAATCTAGAACATTTGGCGGAAGAGACAGACTGGCTAACGACTCCCAACGGCTCCTTCGTGTACGTGACTCTCTCCGGCTCTAGATCCAGCATAATATACTGCAAATATATGTGGAAGAGATTTTGAAACACACTGAAGACAAACATGGATAGAAAATTGAGCATATCAATTTTTTGCTATATTTAATCCTGGATATTTTAAGCGCTATTTTATTTGAAACGGACTAAACGACGATTGGTTGAAAACTATTTTTCTCCTTAAGCCACCACACGTTTTCCTTTGCGCAAACAGTTAATTCCATTTGTTTAGTAGGCATGAAGTTTTCCTCTTAACTACGCCATAAATAGTCCGTCAAAAATTACAAATAGAAAATTTCTGACAGCCAAAAGAAAGTGACACCCGAGACGGCGCAAACCACGGTATTGCGCACGCGCACCGGTGGCCAATTCAAAAACTGGTAACAACCCACTTCACCTCCGGTTTACTACAGGTAGATAAGTACAGATTTTGTTCCATACGTCGACACACGCAAACACCTCGCGTAGATGCTTATTAATGCTAATGCACAAACGTAACGCGGACACCATTGCCAAATGGTTACGCTTGACACAGGGCCGTGCAGACCCCGCAATTGCGGAGGACCGCAAGCTTCCGGAAAGTCGCAAGGCTTCTTGGCTCCGCAGACCTATTGTAATGAAAAAAAATAACAACATAATTATTAGGATTAACTGGAAAATTATTATTATACTTGTATGTTGATATAGAAATCTATCAACCTGTCACTCTCTCTCTCTCTCTCTCTCTCTCTCTCTCTCTCTCTCTGTATATATATATATATATATTCGAACTAAATCTAAAAGTGAGCCAAAAGTCGACCGCGGTTACACTCGCCGGATCATCAGGACAAGTCTTTGCTCTACTTTCGTACTTTCGTACTTTCGTATCGAGCTCTTTATTGTTAAGGTTTTCGTCTTGGGTTTTTTTTCTTTCAAACACAGCTATTGCTTTGTTTGTTTCTTTTTTTTTTTATTCCCCTTCACCCATTTGGTGTTATCTTTTGGGTTTGAAGACTTAATTTAACGTTTTGTTAAAGGTAGGACTCTATGATTTTAGTCATTAGTGATACTGTTTTCTTGGTACGTTTTACTATAATAATAATAATAATAATAATAATAATAATATATATATATATATATATATATATATATATATATATATATATAATCTTTGATAAAATCCCTCCGTCCCCGAAGAGGCCGCAAATCATTTGTAATTAAAAACAAATGAACTTGAGAGAGAAATATATTACAGATATCTGTTTTAACATAGATAAAAGAACATAACATTTATTATGGGTTCAGTATGTTCCAGGATGCGCAAGTTGCATTCTGTGGGCAGAGGGGCTGCAAGGCGCATTCTGTGTAGGGTCCGCGATGTTGCTAAGCACCACACTGGTTGCACTTTTCAGTCCGACCCGAAGACGCAAAGGCCCGCTTATCAATAAATGTATTTTGAATTTACTAAACCGTATTTTGTCATTCTTTCAAACTGTTACTTGTTTAAATGATGCGAACTTGTAACTATATTATACATAGATAAAGACGTATCTTTTTGTAATTATTTTCTAGAAACGTATTGATGGTATATTTAATATAAAAACGTATTTTTATACTTCCTTACTCTTGTTTTTATTTGGAGAAGTTAATCATTTTTCCATACTTAACGAGTTCTTTCACCCTGGATTAGGGTAGACCTGGGAACAACAGCGATTAAGAAACCTCCACACAAAATCTCCAATCTCCAGATCAGAGATCTTGCTTCCTGATTAAACTGGCGCCATACCCAGAACAATCTTTATATTGTATATATTAATGGTAGATTACTGTGTTCTTTCATATCTGTTTAAGCATCAAACAATCAAAACTCAGAACACAAGAGAGTGATTTCGTAAATATAGATTACATGTGCCACAAAGTCAAAAAGCAGGCATTGAAAATTGAACTCATTATTCTGTCGTAATTTATCGAGCGACACATAACACAATATCGATGTCGTCGTCCTGCAGCCTCGGCCGAGATAGAACTCACTACACCCCTCCAGTATTCCCTGTGAATTTGGAACCCTGGCGAAGTTTATAGCGAAATTCATATCTTGTCAAATAGCTGAATACTTGATGCTTCGCCAGGGCTACCAAGGGTGTTTTTATTGTGACACCAACACTGGATGGGTTGCCTCCAGGCCCCTCCTGTTATTTAACCCATAACTGGAGGGAAGTAACGGACTAATACTTTTCCCAAGGGTGCCAGTGCTTAAGTGAATGCAGGTAACTCAACTGGAGTTCAACCTTGGCTCACCGATTTCTCTTCCCAAGCCGACATTCACTGCACCACAACGCACATCCCTCACTGAACGTTTACAGCGCCTGGTATTCCCAAGCGGTCACCCATCTAAGTACTGACCAGGCTCACGTTGCTTAACTTCGGTGATCGAACAAGAACCGGCGTATTCAACGTGATATGCCGTAACACAATATAGAACGATGACGAGAAACGAAAATATGGAGAAAACACAAGTATGATGTTTATATATATATTTTTTTTTTCTTCCGAAAACGTTCAGCATTGACACCTAAATTACACTATTATAGCAAACATTTCACACAAACAATATATATATATATATATATATATATATATATATATGATATTTTTATTAAAGGTTTTTATGAGAAATAGTTGACTGCAATACATGATCTGTTATGTTTTGCAGTTTAACAGGTAGTGAATTATTTTCTAAGATATATATATATATATATATATATATATATATATATATATATATATATACAGTACTGTGCATAAGTATAACGACAAGAACTGTTTTACTTTTATGAGGCATAAAAATAATTTTCAAAATCACCCCTGTCTTACCTGTCTTAACACTTTTTACATTACCGGTAGTGGCAAAAGTATTAAGACAGGGGTGATTTTCTGCAAACCTCACTGAAATTCAAACACAGAGTGAAAAGCCAAGTAAATTGCTAATTAATATTGATTATTTAAAACTAGTTGTAAAAGAAGTTATATTAAATTTTTCCTATTTTCTATAAAAGAAGTTATTTTGAAACTACTCTATTGAACATCTATGGGATATTTTGGATAAAAAAAATTGATAAATCTAATGTTACCTCGCAAGACACACTTTGGAAACAAATACAAGCTGCTTGGCAGGAGATACCATTAGATACATTGGAGAAGCTTGTGATGTCACTGCCTGACAGAATGAAGGCTGTGATCAAAGCAAAAATGCTATTATACTGAATATTAAATTTATTTGGTAACAAGTATAATTTCTTGTGAAAGCTTTTATTGAGTAAATCAAATGAAATTACTTTAATTTAATTGTTTTTTACTGTCAATATGCCTCATAAAGATAAAATAACTATTGTCCTAATACATTTGCACAGTACTGTGCATATATATATATATAGTGGGGTGCATATATGCATTTGTGAAAAAATGGGTTTGCCTGGAACAATCGAACTTTTTTAGGAAATATATTCAAATGTCTTTGACTCGGCTGTGAAATTTCTTTTAGCATTTTTGAAATTCGCATTCGTTCTTGCCAGATAATATCTTCCTGAAATTTAGCATTCTGGAGAATTTTCTTTTTCTTTCCATTCTAAATAGAAAAATAAGATAAGGAAATGTAAATTTCGACAAAGTGAAATCTCTGGCATCTCAAAACGATTCCAACAAAAAATAACAGAAGGCAGATGAAGGCTTTTGTATTTGAATTGCAAATTTGAATTACATTTGAGGAATTACAGAAATATAATTATCTTTTAATAAAATATTACAAAATAGAACGAAAAACTGAGAATGTTTCCTAAGTAGAATCAAAATGCCGTATCAGCGTAATGTACACAATCATTTTTACATGTGGGTAGACACACAAAGATTGTCATCCGAAAAGAGACATCCGGAGACACTGAGAAATAAGAAAAACACACATTTCCAAAAATACAGCTATTAACACACAAACAGAAACGTACACTCGAGATGTGTCTCCAAATACACACACGAATTAAGAATCACTGTAAAGAAGACTTACGCAACAATTCAACTGGGAACATTATTCCCCCTTACTATACAGCCACACAAATTTGCATAAATCTATAATCCGTCCGTGTATTGAATTGTGCTGCCACATCTGGCCGGTGCCCCTGCTATTCACCTCGGGGTTCTTGACAAATCTAATCTGTAATGTGATCGATACCGACTTGACAGCTCGGCTGCATTCGATGTCTCACCGGCGTGACGTGGCTTCCCTGTGCCTCTTCTATAAATACTTTCACGGTTTCTGCTCCTGTGAACTTACACGTGCTACTAGACTAGACATAGACATCCTCTATCTCAATGACTCGCATCTTTTCTTTCAAGCTCTTTTCTTCATCTACTCCACCCCTATTCTTGGTATACTCATCCGTCTATTACCCTCCTCCTGACATTTCCCATAACGAACCTCTTTCTGATCATTTCCCCTATGTAACCCCCTACGCAACAGTGTAGTAGAATGCCTTGCTTGGAGTGAAATGAATAAAAAATATAAATATATACATATATGATGATGATGTTGCCTCATTAAATGAGTGTGACCAACACAGATATGGATATTACGGTCGTTAGACCGATAACTGTCCTTGCAGCCAGAAAGTTAGTTGCCTGGTTTCACAGTTTACTCTCGCCTCCTACAAAAATCTGGTGTAAGCGTCAAAGCTAACCTCGCAGCCGAGATTGAAAAAGACCTCCAATCCATATTGGACTGGGGTAAGAAATGGCTAGTAAATTTAAATGCTTCTAAAACGAAGCTACTCTCAATTAACCATCATCGACAATCTCACCAACCTCCCATTAGCATGGACCAGGCTTGCCTCCCAGAGAGTAAAACACTACGCCTCCTTGGTTTCACACTTTCAGCGGATCTCAAATGGAATGACTATATCGAATCCATTGCTAAATCCGCTGCTATGAAAGTCTGTTCTCTGTGTAGGGCCCGGAAGTTTTTTCCGTCTAAATCTATCCTGCACATATATAAATCTACCATCCGCCCGTGCATTGAATACTGCTGCCATATCTGGTCGGGTGCCCCTGCTGTTCTCCTCGTGCTTCTCGATAAGGTTCAGAGGAGGGTTTGTAATGTGATAGATACCGACTTGGCAGACCGCCTGCAGTCTCTCTCCCACCGGCGCGACGTGGCTTTCCTGTGTCTCTTCTATAAATACTTTCAGGACTTCTGCTCCGATGAACTTAGATCACTGGTGCCCCCTAAACACGAATTTGAACGAGATACTAGATTAGCAACTAGTTCCCATCCTTTTACAGTGAAACCGATAAAATGCAGCCGTAACTTCTACTCCAACAGTTTCTTTCCTCGCACTTCCCGACTGTAGAATTCTCTTCCACACGATTGCTTCCCCGACGGCTACAATCTCCAGGAGTTTAAATGTAAGGTCAATAGACCCCTCCTAACACACTAACCTGCTCCCATTCTATCAAACACTCTTCCCATCTGCCCAACCCTCATCCTCGCTATCCTTACTCATCTGTCACCTTCCTTCTGACATTCCCTATGTCTAACCACTTCTTCTCTTTACCTTCCCCTATGTAGCCCCATGCGCAATAGTGGCAGTGGAATGCCTTGCTTGGGGTGAGATGATTAAAAAAAAAAAGAAATGTACAGACGGTATGTAGAGGCCATTCAGTATTGAGGTTCTTTGTGCATCCAGGGTTCGCTTGTTATGTATTTTCAATTTTCCGGTCAGTCCTGATTTTCTGAATGCCGACAAACCAGTGTATATTCAGGCAACATCGTTGTTGACCTGACATATTTGTTAAATACTGCCTTGTTTCACTCTGACATTGTACTGATTATGGTTTTCGAAGACCAACTTTCCTTATTATGTTCTATAGTAAATTCGATTGTCTCTCTCTGTTTCTAATTAAAATGGCCATAAAACTTTAAAGGTCACTCACATGCCCAGTCTATGGTATTCTCAGAATCCTGCTTCCCATAAGCATGGACCAAGCGAGTCTCCCCGAGAGCAATACACTGCGCCTCCTTGACCTTACTCTCTCTTCTGATCTCAAGAGGAACCACAACATTGAGTCTATAGCTAAATCCACTGCGAGGAAGGCTGGGTCACTGTGTCAGGCCAGGATGTTTTACCCGCCTGAAACCATCCTGCATATATACAAATCAACCATTCGTCCGTGCATGGAGTACTGCTACCATATCTGGTCAGGTGCTCCCGCTGTTCATCTCAGTGTTCTTGACAGGCTCCAAAGGAGAATCAGTAATGTTTTAGGTACCGACTTGGCGGCTGGACTCCAGCCACTTCCCCACCGACAGGATGAGGCTTTCCTTTGTCTATTCTATAAATACTTCCATGGCTTCTGCTCCAACGAACTTAAGTCACTGGTGCCTCTGCAACAGGTGTTTATTCGTGCAACCAGACTGGCAACTGGGTCTCACTCATTCACAGTGAGATCAACCAAATGCAGGCGACAATTCTACTCCTGCAGCTTCTTTCCTCGTATTTCCTGCATGTGAAACTCGCTTCTTTATTCTTGCTTTCCTGACGTCTACAACCTCCAGGAATTTAAATGCAATGTCAATACCCATCTCTTAACCACTTGACTCTAGTTCTTTCCTCACCACCCTGTATATCCTTTTCTTTCTCTCCACCTTTGCAACTGTCATCACACCTGTATTCCCACCCTTTTCTTGTTCCTTTCTAACTGGTTCGTCTTTCTCTTCACTCTCTTCTATCTAGTGTTTTACACTTGTGTAGCCCCCTGTACATCAGTGACGTTACCGCCTTACTCGGGGTGATATGATTAAAAAATATTTCTGTAGAACCACATTTCTATTTGTCGTAGACCCGGTTAAGAGTTTAGTAAGAAACAATACAACAACCAAAATAGGAAATAACGATATATATATATATATATATATATATATATATATATATATATATTAAACACAGCAAAATACAAATACTTGTTAGTATAATGATAAATACGGGTTAGGAAATAATACTATAATTGGGACTCGCAATGGTAGTCCGTAGCAGTCTTGGCTATCTCTGCCTATCTCTGTTCTGCTTTATGATGATCAGCTTATCTGATCCTCTGAGCTTCCACCTCTTGTGAGGGGAAGTATATGTAGTTGTAGGAAGAGTGCAATCCGTTGAATGGCTGATGCCACCATGACATTATGTACAGAAGAAATATATATATATATATTCATCTGCAGACAGGTCTGTTTCGCTGTATCACAGCTCATCAGTATGGTTAGACATCCGATTGCTTTTAACTCAGGATTGAAACTCGACCGAATAGCTACCGTTCTTCAAAGTCTACCATTCTTCCAGAGTGCTTAATCAGGGTGTAAGAGCGTAACAGAAGAACAAAAGCAAACTAAAGATTCTCGAGGCATTTTTCGCTAAAACACTTAAGCCGTCACTTCATAGAATCAGCTATGAATATTGTAGTAATGTTCTAAAATGTCTGTAAAAAGAACAATGTTTTCATGCTTTAACACGTGCATGACCATGACTTTACAACATATAAAAAATTCCATTTTGGATAATTTTCACGTTCTAATGAACGCTAGCATTTTGTCAACCGTTATATTTGAAGCTGAAAAAAACATTTACAGTCATTTTTAGCAACATTTTTGCGGTTATTTTTGTGACCATAACTCACAACCCTGAAGATGTTCTGGGAAAGAGACTTAAAGTACTTTGGTACCTTGAGAAATGGATGAAAATCACGTCTTTCAACGTTACAGCTCAAATCTGACACCTTTCCATTATAATAGGCGAAAGATTATCCGTGAATGTTTATACTCACGAATTTCATTAAAAATAAGATTTCATCAAAAATGAGCAGACAATGTTTGCAATTTATTTAATCTGACATGTCTAAAAATAAAAATTTGCTGCCTAAGCACACACACACACACACACACACACACACACACACACACACACACACACACATATATATATATATATATATATATATAGAAGCCAATCTGTCCTGTTATTTGACTCATAGTTAAGGGACAAGTGATGTATTAAATAATTAAAAAGTAATTCATGCGGGATCAATATATTACTTCATAACAATATAAACTGATCTCCCACTTTATGCCCAGTAGAAGCCTTAATCATGTTTCCAACTATCATATTCAGTCAGTCAGTTAAATGCCATACGTGATACACGCGTTGAGCGATCATGTTTCGAAAGTGACATGACTGACTGGCAGAAGATTATCGCACAGTAAGTTGCCATTGCTTTCTGCAGTAGACTGGTTGCCAGCCAAGGATATAACACCAAATATGTCCTGTTATTTAACCTATAAATGGAGGGAAAAGACGGATTAATACCTTTCCAAGGGTATTTGTGCATAAGTGAATGCAATGAATTCAACTGGAATACCAACTCGGCTCCCCGATTTGTGGTTCCGAGTCGATATCCACTGCACCACAACGCACATCCCCTGTCACAAATGACAGTTAACCCAAAAAAGCATTTAAAAAGGTCATAGTAACATTCGATAGCGTTAGTCTCAATCATTTTCTGTCCGTCTGTCTGTCTGTATCTTTGATTCTTTCATTTTTAATTCTTAATTCTAAATTTTATCTCTTAATTTTTTTTCATTTTTCTTTTATCTTCTTTTTTTATTTCAAATTTTAATTTTTCTTACATTTTTATGTACACGTAATATTTGAATATTCAAACTTTAAATACTGATGATTTACGCCCATTTGATTTCTATTTCCCTGCCCTTATATTTTATTTTAATTTAAATTTTATTTTAATTTCAAATTTTAAATTTAAATTTTTAATTTGTGTCTGCATGAAACCGAAAGACATTTCAATTGTTAATCTTGTTATAAAAAAGCAGTAACGTAACATTATAAGATTTAATTCCAATGAAAATCGAGTGAACTTAAATTCAAATTTATTAAACCGTCAGCTTGAATTATGCAACGAATAAAACCCCAAGTCGTTAATATATAATTTAATTTTAAATTTATAATTTGAAATTAAAAAGTATAAAAATTCAAAGGGACGTAAATCATGATTATTAATATTCTAAATATTCAAATATTACACGTGCGTAAAAATGTACAGAAAACTAAGATTAAAATTAAATTTTTAAATAGAGATAAGACAAAATAAAAGAGAAAAAAAAATTATAAAGGATAATTTAGAATAAAAAAAAAGATATTAAACCTGGAAAAGAACAGGACAAGTTATTAAACCTGGAAAAGTAAAGGACAAGATATTCTAGTGAAGTAAAAAAAAAGTCTTACTTAACATCTTGCATTTAAATTTTATTTCTACTTGTAATGTTACAAGAACAGACTAAAACAGATATATAGATTGAAAACGAACTAGAGAGATTGATAGATTGAAAACGAACTAGAGATATAGTTAGAATGAAACCGACAGATTGAAAACGGCAGAGATACATATATAGTGCTATGGATTCATGTTTAGAAAACCACACAATATAATAATAATACAAAAAAGATATGAGAAGAAAATAAGTAAGTGTATTGAACAAAAAATATACAACCTGTACACGGTTAGTAGATTCAGGAATACTTGTTAGTGGAAGTCAAATATATACAAAGAAGTCCGGGTAATAAGTCTATATTCTTGCTGACCAACGAGCGGCATTTCAAGTGCTCTGACAAACACCAACTCTAACAACAACAACTACTCAACTCACCTACCATTCTGTGTAGGAAGGATTATTTGTATACCATACAGTGTGTAAAAAGTGGTGACTCCTCAACAGATAGATAGATAGATAGATAGATAGATAGATAGATAGATAGATAGATAGATAGAAACCGACTAAGATAGATAGATAGATAGATAGATAGATAGATAGATAGATAGATAGATAGATTGAAACCGACTAAGATAGATAGATAGATAGATAGATAGATAGATAGATAGATAGATAGAAACCGACTAAGATAGATAGATAGATAGATAGATAGATAGATAGATAGATAGATAGATAGAAACCGACTAAGATAGATAGATAGATAGATAGATAGATAGATAGATAGATAGATAGATAGATAGATAGATAGATAGATAGATAGAAACCGACTGTGATAGGCAGAATAGATTGAAACCAAATGAGATAGACAGACAGACAGACAGATAGAATAGATTGGAACCGACTGATATAGACAGACAGAGAGAATAGATTGAGAGACAGACAGACAGACAGACAAATAGAATAGATTGAAACCAACTGAGATAGACAGACAGACAGATAGAATAGACTAAAACCGACTGAAACAGACAGACAGACAGACAGACAGACAGCCAGACAGATAAATAGATTGAAACCGACTGGGACAGATAGACAGACTGATAGATTAAAACTGACTGGGACAGATAGATAGATAGATAGATAGATAGATAGATAGATAGATAGATAGATAGATAGATAGAAACCGACTGGGACAGACAGAGAGACAGACAGACAGACAGATAGATTGAAACCGACTCGGACAGACAGACATATAGATTGAAACCGACCGGGACAGACAGACAGACAGACAGATAGATAGATAGATAGATATAATAGATAGATAGATAGATAGATAGATAGATAGATAGATAGATAGACTGAAACCTACTGGGACAGACAGACAGTCACACAGACAGACAGATAGATTGAAACCGACTGGGACAAACATACATATAGATTAATTGAAACCGACTGGAACAGACAGACAGATAGATTGAAACCGACTGGAACAGACGGACAGACAGGTAGATTGAAAGCGACTGGAACAGAGAGACTGATAGATAGATTGAAACCAAATAGGACAGACAAACAGAGAGACAGACAAACAGAGAGACAGACAGAGAGACATACATAGATTGAAACCGACTGGGACAGACAGACAGATAGCTAGATTAAAACCGACTGGGACACACAGACAGACAGATTGATCGAAACCGACTGAGACAGAAAGACAGACAGACAGACAGGCAGGCAGATAGATAGATTGATTGAAACCGACTGAGACAGACAGACAGACAGACAGACAGATTGATTGAAACCCACTGAGACATATAGATATAGACATTTTGAAATAGTGTATCTGCATACTATGGCAAAGAATAATTTAAAGATTGTCATAAAGCCTCATCGCAAATATTAAACAAAATTATCTAATCGCTTTTACTATTACATATAAAGAAGATATATTTAATTGAATAATAATGGGATTTATTGAAATCTTCAGAGCTATTATGCAGCAGATTTTATACCTTGAGTTGCGATACGAAAAATAGTTATACCATTTAGAAATACTGAATCAATCCACAATGGCGTATGATTTACTAGTTAAGCGTCTTGATACATAAATTACCATAATATATATATATATATATATAGATATATATATATATATATATATATATCCGGGTCATTGGAGATATGAATATTTAATACTGCCGGGAGAATGCGAACAATGTGCACGCCTTAACAGCGCAATTGATGATGTGTAATCTTGCAGTTCTAGACCCATATTTACAAGAGATGAGCTTTTACAGGCGTGCGGGTTATCATCGTCAAATCAATAGCATTCATAATTCTTGTAGCTATTGTTACGCTTCGATCGATTACCAATAATCAGAGACTTCTTGCACATTTCACCGGAAAAAGTAAAAGTTCAATATAATATCGTAGACAATACACACACACACACACACACACACACACACACACATATATATATATATATATATATATATATATAGGTATTGGTATCAATGAATATGCCTATTGATATATTAATCAAATCTTATAATAGACTATGAAAAAGATAGAACCTATGCTATTCAGAAATATTTGTCATCTCAAAACACGTAAATATCCCGCTGGGGGGGGGGGGTTTACAGTGAGAAAAAAATAAAAAAAATTAGAAAAAACAAGTTACATGAGATGTCGAAGAAAGGATAAGCGATCGCTGGGATTCAAGGTGATGGAAGATGGCAATTGATATTGCATTTAAACTCTTGTAAATTGTAACTCTACGGGAATCATGTAAACGGAAAGGAGTTCCATAATCCTTTCAATTTTGGATTTAAAAGATATGGAGTTTACCAGGGACATGATTCAACGCCATCATCCGTACAACACCTCTAAAGAACGCATTGAGCTACGACATTCACCACGCTTCAGAAATTACGATACAAGGAGATGTTGAAGAAAGGTTAAGAAATGGACGGAAATCAAGGAGATAGAAGATGGCAACTGATATTGCATTTAAACTTTTGTAGATTGTAGCTCTCAGGGAATCACACAAAGGGAAGGGAGTTCCATAATCGTTTCATTAATAGAAATTCTGGATTTTAAAAGTATGGTGTTTTCCAGGTACATGATTCAACGCCATCATTCGACAATACCTCTAAAGAACGCATTGACATTCACCATAGAGTGTAGATCCTTATATCTTAAGAGTGTTGTTTCAGAAGTGGACTACTTCGAAGGAGATTAAATGTCTAATTAATATGTGTTGTAGTTTTCTTTTTATTGCACCAGACCCGATAGTGTTGACCAGCTCTGAATATCACATGTAACTCCTTTTTTTATCGTTTTACTCCAAGCAAGGGAGTACCGCCACTGATGCGGAGGGGCTACATAAGAATAAAGGTTTAGGCAGGAGGAGAGTGATAAGAAAGACGAACTAGTTACAGGGATGTCATAGAAGGGGCAAAAGAAGGATGAGAACACTGATGTGAAGACAATTGAGAAGGTAGAGAGAAAAAAAGACCAAAATAAACAGGGTGATGGAGAAAGTACTGGAGTCACGTGGATAGGAGAAAGGAATTGACATTGCATTTAGATGCCTGGACGTTGTAGCCGTCAGGAAAGCAAGTATATGGAAGTGTGTTCCACAGGAGAGAAGTGAGAGAAAAAAGGTGCTGGGGTAGAATTGTCGGCTGCATCGGGTTGATCTAACTGTAAATGGGTGGGACCTTGTTGCCAGTCTGGTTACACGGGTAAATTCTTGTGGTGGGAGAACCAGTGACTTAAGTTCATCGGATCAGAAGCCTTGAAAATGTTTGTAGAAGAGAGAGGGGAGCCCCATTCTGCCGGTGAGAAAGTGGCTGGAGTCGAGCTGCCAGGTCGGGACCAGTTACATTACCGATTCTCCTTTGGAGTTTGTCGAGGACACTGAGATGAACAGCACGGGTGCCTGACCAGATTTGACAGCAGTATTCTATGCAAGGACGGATGGTTGATTTGTTTAATATGTAAATGGATTCAGGCTGAAAAATAGTCACATCACCAACATGTTAACTAACCACAGCAAATAAGAAAAGAAAAATAATCACCATTACTGGAAAAAGTGATAACAGCTAAGGAACGAGAGAAAAATTCTTTTAATAGAAATAGTTTATGAATTTCAATCGATGGTGGTACTGGCTGCTCGGTCAATAAATGTTGGAAGCTTTTTTTTAAAAAAGAAACGGTTAATGTTACCATTATAATTACAATCAGCTCAAGACACTTAGATTTTTTGTGGTGTCAGAGTTGTCGAGTTAGCCTGTATATAAGTGCCCATGGTCAATGCAAATCCGACAATCGATCGTTTGACTTGTCGCTGATCATATAATGTTCAACATTCTAAAGTGCGACATCGCATTGATAAATACATATCATCAAAATCAATTATTGTCTTTCAGTAAACTCATTAAGGGTATCGATAAAGAACATGCCCAATCAATATTAAATGAAACATTCGTATATGGATCGATACAGGATTTCGATTTTTCTGGGTTTTTTTTTTTTTTTTGGTTTTTTTAGTTTTTTTTTGTTTTTTTTAACCCATTGCTCTCAGTAAATCATAGGCCATAAACGGCCTTCGGTATCGTCGATGCGTCTGTAACTTGTATTTTAACGGGATATCGAACTTATGCAAACCTCCTTATATTCCGGGCAAGATAACAGTGTCATGAGTGATACAATCTTGGGCGATCATGTCTCTTTCGTTCTGTAACTGACGAGGCAAAATATTTTCCCGTAGTAGGTTGCCATTTTTTTGTTTGCGGTAGACTGGTTGCTAACCAAGACTCTAGAATGCATTATGTCCTGCTATTTAATCCATAGCTGGAATCAGAACAGATGGATTAATATTTTTTCAAAAGGGTATTTGCGCGTAAGTGAATGCAAGGAATACAACTGGAATTCGAACTCGGCTCTCCAATTACTCGGAGACGATATCCACTGCACAACAACGCATATCATTTTCTATTCTTCTCTTCTGGTATATTTTTAAACGCCTATGTGTGTGTGTGCGTGTGTGTGTGTGTGTGTGTATGCGTGTAAATATATACGTATGTGTGTATGTGTGTACATATATACGTATGTGTGTGTATGTGTGTACACATATAGGTGTGTGTATGTGTGTATGTGTGTACATATATACGTATGTGTGTATGTGTGTATGTGTGCACATATATACGTATGTGTGCACATATATACGTATGTGTGTACATATATACGTAGTGTGTGTATGTGTGCACATATATACGTATGTGTGCATGTCTGTGTGAGTGTGTGTGTAGCTGAGGTTTTTGGTTTTTTTTATTGCCTGTAAATCATTAGCAGGTTAATTAAGGCCATAAATTATTTTTAGATTCTAAGAATTTTTTAGATTGTAAAACAAAAAAAAAATGTTTCCGGTGTGTAGGGTAACGTTTTTACTTTTTCCGTAACAAACTGTTTATGGGGCAGGTTTGTTTGCCCTGCGCCCAACCCCCAAACTTGGAGGAAGGTGATTTTCTAAGCTTAGACGTGACACACGGCCGAAAGTAGAGGGGTACCCAGTGAGGATCGAACTCACTACTCAGTTATAATGATTCTAGCGAGACGAGCTTGCTAACTATTAAACCAAGCCGAGGTCCATTTTTTGGATAATAACGACAATAGTAACAATATGCCTACTTTTTAATCCATACCTGGAGATGTAAGATGTTTCCCAAGGATATTTGTTCGTAAATAAATATAATGAATTCAACAGGAATTCGAACTCGGGTTTCCGACTTCCAATTCCGAGCCGTTTTCCATTCAATCAATACATCCGAACTTACAGCACCTGGTATTCACAAGCGGTCACCCATCTAGGTTTTAGCTAACATTGTTATTGTTTAACTTCGTTGATCATGCGATAACCGGTGTTATATGTGATATTTTTCGCGATTTTTGTTGCCATTTTTTTCTGTTGTAGATAGGTTGCCAGCCAGGGCTACAGAACACGATCTGTCCTGCTATTCAACACATAGCTGTATAGCGGGTTATCTATTGTTTTCCCGTTTGTAGTGAAGGGTAGTTGTATACTGTTGCAGGTTAAAGGCATTTGGCCTTGTGTAGATAGCCCACTATAAGTCATAAAATGATTATAAAATCAATAAAAGCAAATTGAGTTGAAAAATAACATTTTATATATACACATATCAATTAATCATTTTACAATTAAAGTAATACTAAAAGTATTGGTCCAACGGAGATTAAAATGTCCATGGCAAATAATAAGCTGAAAGAGAATCAATGCTTAGGAATGTGGGGATCGTGTAAGTTAGGAATGTCTTTGAAGCAGTCGCTCCTTAGATCAGTAAGTAGTTTTGAGACAGGGGAGAAGGAAAGACGCAAGCGTAGTAGCCGCTTCACTTAGGTCAAGGGGATATTGATGACACTCTTCTCCTGCTGGGTCTGTCTATATCCGCTTTTTATATCTGCTTTTTGGATCACAGCAGCGCGTTTGGGATTTCACACTTTTATTTGATTCTGGGCTTCCCATTGGCTGATAATTAAAATTCGCGTAGGCTCGAAATTTAATATTTGATTAATTTTTATTTTTCAACCGGAACATCTGCGCGGATCCACCTGCACACATACAACTTTTGGTCATTTTCCTTTTTGTCGTGAGAGATCAAACATCCGGTTCATCGCTTTTGCTCCGTCAGTATCACCACAGCTGTAGGAAGAACAGATGGATTAATACTTTTCCTAAGGCTATTTGCACGCGAGTGAATTCAAGGAATTCAAATGAAATTCGAGCTCCATAAAGTCTAAATAACTTAGAGGAAAGTTCATCTAAACATGAATGGATTTATCGACAAGAAACAGGGATTTTTTGTTACGGTGATCGAAAGGAGACTTGTTTAGATTTAATTATAATGCTATTAAAATTATCAGAGAATATGAAAAGAAATTTACATAAAATAAATCGAAAAAACTTGTCTATATTATTTAATGAAACATACATTAATGAAAAAATGCTGACTAAATAAAAACATTATATATATATATATATATATATATATCTTTCCTCATTACATGCGCCAAGAACTTTAGCTGTCTTTTCCTGATATTCAATATTAATTTTCTTTTCGTTTCCATATTTTCCCAAATCCTTATCATTGGTCACATGTGGTCGGGTGCTTACCTATTCATCTCGAGGTCCTTTACAAGATTCACAATAGAATTTCTAACGTAGTTGATCCTGACTTGACAATTCACCATCAGTCTTTTTCTCACCGACGGGATGTACGTTTCCTTTGTTTTTATTTTATTTTATTTTATTTATTTTATTTTATTTTATTCTATTTTGGAGTAGATAGACTAAACTATCGCCCAGTTCACACTCCACCCACGTCTATTGAACAAGTATAGCGGCTCATCCCTTGTTCCCTGTTTAGGACGTGGTTTCCGGTTTTCTCTTTTCCAATCTTTTCACTCCTTTTTTTTCCAATTGGAGTAGATAGACTAAACTATCACCCAGTTCACACTCCACCCACGTCTATTGAACAAGTATAGCGGCTCATCCCTTGTTCCCTATTTAGGATGTGATTTCCGGTTTTCTCTTTTCCAATCTTTTCACTCCTTTTTTTTCCAATTGGAGTAAATAGACTAAACTATCGCCCGGTTCACACTCCATCCACGTCTATTGAACAGGTGTAGAGGCTCATCCCTTGTTCCCTGTTTAGGACGTGGTTTCCGGTTTTCTCTTTTCCAATCTTTTCACTCCTTTTTTTTCCAATTGGAGTAGATAGACTAAACTATCGCCCGGTTCACGCTCCACCCACGTCTATTGAACAGGTGTAGAGGCTCATCCCTTGTTCCCTGTTTAGGATGTGATTTCCGGTTTTCTCTTTTCCAATCTTTTCACTCCTTTTTTTCCAATTGGAGTAGATAGACTAAACTATCGCCCGGTTCACGCTGCACCCACGTCTATTGAACAGGTGTAGAGTCTCATCCCTTGTTCCCTGTTTAGGATGTGATATTCCGGTTTTCTCTTTTCCAATCTTTTCACTCCTTTTTTTTTCCAATTGGAGTAGATAGACTAAACTATCGCCCGGTTCACGCTGCACCCACGTCTATTGAACAGGTGTAGAGGCTCATCACTTGTTTCCTGTTACAAAACAGCCGATGTTTGACCGTGAGGTGAACACAGGCAACGTACATTTCAACAAGAAATAACAGCTTGATACAACACTACAATGATAAAACAATGAGGAAATGTTCCTGGCTAACATCAGATCAAAATGAAATAGATTACCCATTTAGTTTCTCTTAATTTAGAAGTTCGCAGTGTACGACCAAAATGGATTTATTTTTGAAGAGGTTGCTTGGTCTGTGATTTTCACGCGTTAATGTTGCTGGAGATGGTCGCTCACGAAGGCTCAAGTAACGTTAGCAAATCACCAGTGCATAGAAAAACGGTCGTTAACAACAGGTGGTTGCATACGACAGGTATATATATATAATTCTGTTCAAAGTTTACTGTTTTATTAAAACCTCAATAATAATATTGTACATGTTTGTTCATCTCATATATATATATATATATATATATTGTGTGTATTTTGGCAGCATTTTTTCATTAATGCAGGTTTCATTGAATAATATAGACAAGTTTTGTCTATTAATTTTGTGTAGGATCCGTTCATACCGTCTGATATACTTGATGGTGATGTCGTTAAAAGACAACAAAAAATCACAGTATTTGTTGAATTTTTTATCAGGTCTAAGCTTTCGGCTCACATAAGCCATTATCAAAGAGTAAATAATAACACACAGTAAACATAGAACATTTAAGCTATTAACATAGGTAGGGATGGACTTATATTTTCAATTCAATTATCTTTATTGTTAATAAAGTTATTGTTAAAAATATCTATAAAAGTAATGTCCACAGATGCTAATTTACTGTAATCTTATATCATATTAAGCGGCATATGTACAGACCATAACCAAAATACTGTACGCTATTTTGTGAGAGATTTTAAAAGATCATTTTTTTTCATTACTGAAAAATCATGGCTCCTGTGTCCATTGTAAACAGAAAAGTCCAAAGGTGTAGAGGCCAGAAATTTTGCTATTAGTTCGCGGGATACGACAACAAACCTGCCTATTTTTACTATATTTTACAGTACACACACATATATACACACACAATTACTGCCACAACTACCAGCTTAAGCTGCTACTGCTACGGTAATGCTATAGGATCTCTCCTCCTACTCTCTCACTCTTGGCTACCCTTCCGTTTAGCAAAGGTGAGAGCAAAGCTGAGGAGAGTAACGTCTAAGAGGATAGAGCGGAAGGAAAAGCTCTTAATGAGAGTAAATGGCGTAACGGACGAAGGAACTAATTAACTAACTAAGGAAGGAACAAGCAGAATTATTTTATGATTGTTTAATCACTGAGTTTTGGTCATAATAAAATTAGACCAGTGCACATTTGTATTAAAAGTTTTCAATACAATTATATTGTAGAAATTTTGAATATTCTTCATTCGTAAACAACTTATTACGCGACCTAGGTTTCTACCATGTGGCGTCTTCAGGCGATTTGTAATATATATATATATATATATATATGCAGGAAAAACAAAACTTTTGGACAGCTCTTACATAATTTATTGTTGTGGAGTTGTGGCGAAACTTCACCCCAAATTTGTAGTATCCAGTTTGTGCTGGAAGTAAGACAAGACACGGAACACAGGAGGTAGGTTTAAAACAGTGTATAAGTATAACAAGAAACAAGATATTCAAAGAAAGTGTTCATAATAAGTAATATAAAAATAAGTAAGTCCGAAGGTATTATTACGCTGCTTATTGCCAGACTAGTAGCTGTCGTCAACTGCGTACTAGCTAGTCTTTAACTTGTCTTTGTTAACTGCTTTCGTTGCCTGCTTCTGACTGCTCCCGATGACTGCCCTCGTTAACTACTGCAAACTTGTCTTTGTTAACTGCGATATTTAATCGTCTTTCCAATTAAGTCAAAATGTGGTACAAGGCCTTTTAATGTGGGTAATCTTGGCAATATAGCCCTGGCAATTGTTTCTGTCAAATTTTCCCCGGACGAGACGCTACATTCGGCGGGGCCCTACTGAGTCATTACTCTCCGCTCGAAGGTAGAAAGTTCAACAATACGCAAGGCAGTTAACTGCTTCCGTTAATTTCTCTCCTGAAGTCATGCAGATAATTTATATGCAGCAAGAGGAAGAGTCCATTCCACGTAGTAGGGCACCATAACATTTATGATCTGAAAATATGTATGATTACATGAAAAATTAAATAAAAAAATGTAACGATAATACTTTGTTTGTCATATTTAATGAAATTTGCATAAAACATAGATAGATAGATAGATAGATAGATAGATAGATAGATAGATAGATTTAACAAAGCAGAAATTTGCAGAAATGAGATAGATAGATAGATAGATAGATAGATAGATAGATAGATAGATAGATAGATAGATAGATAGATAGATAGATAGATAGATATTTACAAAGCGGAAATGAGATAGATAGATAGATAGATAGATAGATAGATAGATAGAAATAGATAGATAGAAATAGAAAATGAGATAGATAGATAGATAGATAGATAGATAGATAGATAGATAGATAGACATTTACAAAGCATAAATGAGATAGATAGATAGATAGATAGATAGATAGATAGATAGATAGATATTTACAAAGTGAAATGAGATAGATAGATAGATAGATAGATAGATAGATAGATAGATAGATAGATAGATAGATAGATAGAAAGCGAAAATGAGATAGATAGATAGAAATAGATAAAGGGATAGAAAGGGATAATAGATAGATAGATAGATAGATAGATAGATAGATAGATAGATAGATAGATAGATAGACATTTACAAAGCGAAATAGAAATAGATAGATAGATAGATAGATAGATAGATAGATAGATAGATAGATATTTACAAAGATAGATGAGATTTAAAGATAGATAGATAGATAGATAGATAGATAGATAGATAGATAGATAGATAGATAGATAGATAGATAGATAGATAGAAAGCGAAAATGAGATAGATAGATAAATAGATAGATAGAAAGCGAAAATAGATAGATAGATAGATAGATAGATAGATAGATAGATAGATAGATAGATAGATAGATAGACATTTACAAAGCAGAAATGAGATGAGATAGATAGATAGATAGATAGATAGATAGATAGATAGATATTTACAAAGTGGAAATAGAGATAGATAGATAGATAGATAGATAGATAGATAGATAGATAGATAGATAGATATTAAGAAAATTAAGGATAATGTGGTGTGTGATGAGTTTGATCCTAGCAAACATCTTACTTTCTTTGTCTCTTTCTTTTGCCTATCCGACTAAATGTATTTACAAACTTATCTCTCACATAAGTTTATATATATATATATATATATATATATATATATGAACTTTGAAATTATTGACACAAAATTAATCACTTTTTTTATCAGAAATTGGTAATGTCAGTCGTTTCTCAATTTTGTTGTAGAAAGAATGAAAGCAAAGAGAAACAAAGACGATATGAACGCTTCTCACTCTTGCTTCTAATGTCTTTACTCTACTCTCCATCCACGCCCTCAAAAATGGAAATCGTGTTTGGTCTTGCTCTCCTTCCCTTGGGAATGATGCGTGTGTATATATTTCATCACGCGAAAATTAAATTTGTCTTTTACTTATTGGGAAAAGTCCGTGGTGCGAAATTAGAACAAGATAATTTTTGAAAAATCTCTCAGAGCTAACCATTTTTTTTATATAAACATCTCGCCCTAAGCAAGGCAGTCTGCAGCCACTGATACGCAGGGGGTTACATCGGAGGAAAGTTATGAGAATGTGTGACAGGTTACAGGGCGTATCAGGAAATGGGTAAGTGAAGGGTTAAGATACTGAGAGTGGAGTGGAAGGAGAAAGGAGCATGTGAAAGAGTATCTAAGTTAGTGTGATATGATATGACTTCACGCTAAACTCTTGGAGATTGTAGCTGTCGAGAAAACAAGTAAATGGAAGAGTATTACACAGGCGGGAAATGCTTGAAAAGAAGCTACGAGAGTAGAATTTGCGTTTACATTTTATTGGTTCCACAGTAAAAGAGTAGAACCTATTTGATAATCTTGTAGTAGCAAATTTATAGTATTTTTTAAATTTTACTCGTTATTTATGATTGATTATTTATTTATTGTTGATCATTATTGTTATAATTCCTTGTTTATATGTGTATCATCAAAATTTGTTACTTTGTTTAGTATTTAATTTATTTGTTTATTTATTTTAAATTTTTGTTTATTTGTTTGATTTTTTCGTGTTTTTCTTATTCTATTTGTTTAAAGTATGTTACATTATGGTGTTCATACATTCACACCCACATACTCATTCATTTATATATATATATATATATATATATATATATATATATATATATATATACATTATTACACTTACGCTTACTTTTGTCAGGGGTGTTCTCATCTTTGAGAAACACCGCTTCCATTTAGCTTTCGCGTGATAACCTTAATTTCCTGCGCATTTTGACGTGGTTATTTATGGAGCCACACACGTCTCTTCTGGCATTTAGGCCCGGCTTTCGGCCGACGATAGCGGGAGCGAATGTACAGCAGTTTCCCAACTCGAGGGAGACCCCCTGCTACCCAGTATGGCAGAGGGAATTGCAGGTCGCAATTAAGCGCGTTTTTATTTTCACACACATGTGCACACACAACATTTCCCAAAACAAACTCAAATGGGATATCAACTCAACAACTCAAGTATGTACAATATTATTCCTTTCATGGCTTCCATTTTTGCAATGAATAACTTTCATTCAATAAGTGACTTTCACTTACGTTTCTAAACGTTCCAAGGGAAGGAACTTTTCCTTCACTTAAATGCATGATTATTCAACCCTATGTAACCTTATTGTTAATGCATATTTTATCGTTGTCCATTCTGGGGTTGTTTCTTATTTTCTTTGCCATCTTACGCCGAATCTAATTTTTTTTTTTTTAATCATTTCACCCCGAGCAAGGCAGAAACGCCACTGATGTGCAGGGGGTTACATA
This sequence comes from Ascarosepion bandense, assembly GCA_037127315.1. Lineage (NCBI taxonomy): Eukaryota > Metazoa > Mollusca > Cephalopoda > Sepiida > Sepiidae > Ascarosepion > Ascarosepion bandense. The sequence continues at coordinate 1,270,610 of JBBBDQ010000510.1, forward strand.
AATGTAAAAAGATTAATTAGAAAAGAATGAGGAGTACAAGCTAGTTAGAAAGGAACAATAGAAAGCTGAGAAAGCAGGTGCGATGACAGATACATACGTGGAGAGAAATGGAAGATTATACAGGGGAGGGGAAAGAGCTAGAGTCCAGTGGTTAGTAGATGAGTATTAACTTTGCTTTTAAATTTCTGGAGGTTGTAGCCCTCAGGAAAGCAAGAATATGGGAGCGAGTTCCACAGGCGGGAAGTGTGAGAGAAGAAGCTGCAGGAGTAGAATTGTCGTCTGCATTTGGCTAACCTGACTGTGAATGGGTGGGACCCAGTTGCCAGTCTGGTAGCACGAGTAAACACCTGTTGAGGAGGCATCAGTGACTTAAGCTCTTCCGAGCAGAAGCCATGAAAGTATTTATAGAAGAGACAGAGGGAGGCCACATTTCGACGATGGGAAAGTGGCTGCAGTCGAGTCGCCAGATCAGTACCTATCACATTACAGACTCTCCTTTGGAGCTTGTCAAGAACACTGAGGAGAACGGCAGGGGCACATGACCATAAATGGCAGCAGTACTCCATGCATGTATATATGCAGGATGGATTCAGGTGGAAAAAACATCCTGGATCGACATAGTGACCCAACCTTCTTAGCAGTAGATTTTGCTATGGATTCAATATAGTGGTTCCATTTGAGGTCTGAGGACAGGGTAAGTCCGAGGAGGCGTAGTGTATCAGTCTCCGGGAGAATCGCTTGGTCCATGCTTATGGGAGGCAGGAGAGGTTGCCTGTAATGATTGACAGACAACAGCTTGGTCTTAGACGAATTGAAGTTGACAAGCCACTTCTTGCCCCAGTTAACCACAGAGCGTAGATCCCGTTCAAGGTTAGCAGCGAGATTATGTCTGTTCGCCACGACAGGTTTCTTACTGGAGCGGGAGTATATTGTAGTGTCATCTGCGTAGATGCCTACTTGGGACTTGATCTCATCTGGGAGGTCGTTGATGAAAATAAGGAAGAGCGTCGGGCCCAGGATAGAGCCTTGTGGGACACCAGCATTCGTGCTGTAGGACGAAGAGGCACGCCCATTCAGAACGACCTTCATTTTGCGGTTATTTAAGAAAGATTGGATTAGGTCAAGCAGGCGACCGGTAATGCCATAACCGCGTAGTTTGCATAGGAGGCCAAGGTGCCAAACCCTGTCAAAAGCCTTGGAGATGTCCAGAGCAACCGCGCGAGTCTCGTAAGACTCATCAAGGGCCTGTAGCATGTACTCCGTTAATGTCAAATAATAAATATCGTAATAGGACCGACAGTCCTCTACAACCCTGGTTCCCATCCCAGGGGTAAATTACCCCAGTGTGGTAATGAGCCCATATTTTGGGGGTAATAGTTGTTTGGTTTGGGAACTTCAGGACAATATTGCTTTATTTTGTGCGAAATTTGGACTATAGACCAGACGTATTGGACAGGGAATTTTTGCACAAATTTTTGCATTGGATACCTACCTTGATAAAGTCAATTCTGAAGACATCCTCAACCATATGAAGACAGACATCAGTGATCACCTAAATGGCCTCTTGGAAAACTTACGTAAGTACTTTCCAAACTTGAATAATTCCAACAATGAATGGGTAAGAAATCCATATCTTGTGAGTGAAGATATCATTCCTGATGAGGACTATCCAGCAAAAGAAGAATTTCTCACAATCAGGATGAATAATGCATGAAAGATTTTGTTTGAGACTACATCTAGTCTAGACATCTTTTGGATCTCTCGTCTGCAGGATATACCAAAACTAACCTTTAGAGCAGTAAAATTCTCATAGTATTTGCAACCACTTATCTATGAGAACAAGCTTTTTCTACTGTCCTTCGATTGAAGACTAAGAAACATAGCAGACTCAACGTGGCAAACGACGCCCGCATAGCCATTTCAATCTTAAAGTCAAGAATAAATAAACTGGCACAGGCAATACAAGCTCAACACTCACATTAAGTATCATGGCTAGGTATACTATATATAAAGTGGGGGATCAGTTCCATATTACAAACAATACATAAACTGACCCCTCACTTTGTGGTCACGGTAGTTTCTATATATTTATATTTTTGAGATCCAAAAGCACAAGGATGCATTCCATGAACTGTGTAGAGTATTAAGAAACAGGACAATTTCGCTAGAAACAAAGAAGAGAGTACTGGATTGCTATGTGTTGTCAGTTCTTTAATATGGCAACAAATGCTGAACAATATCATCAAAGATGAAGAAAAAACAACTGAAATGTTGTTCTACAGAAGGATGCTGCAAATATCATGGATCGAGCATGTGTGCAATGATGAGGTCCTAGAGTTGATAGAAACAAAAAGGAAATTAATACTGAGCATCAGGAAGAGACAGTTTAAGTTCCTGGGACATGCAATGAGGAAAGAGGGCTTGTAGAACCTGATACTAACAGGCCAGATATAGGGAAAAAGACAGGGGAAAGCAGAGGATAACATATTTGAAAAACCTAATAGGTGGATAGTGGAACGAGGGTTACATGGTGTGGCAGGAGAAGGCGTGGTCAGAGCCACCAGGAATAGGGAGACGTAGAAACCCATGATCGCCTACGTTGTGAAAGGACAAGGCACATAGAAGAAGTTAAAAACCGAAAACAAAGAAACGTAAGATTACGATTACAGACAATCGTGTCATATGTGGCCGCCATACTTAGCGTTTTTGACGGCTTCCGTTTGTTATTAAATCATTCATAACTTCAGATAACCCTGATAAGAGAGCTTTTTCAGACATTACAGATAGTAAACAAGTAATACTTGTTTCAAATCAAATTAAGGTTAATTTAAATTTGCTAATTTCAATAAAGAAATGGTTCACCGTGAGATATTTTATTTTTTCAAGTTTTTTAAACCCGAAAATTTGCTACTGTTTACAAAATGTATAGAACGATGAAAAATGGCTAAATTTTTTTTTAATCAAAAAGATTTTAGATTCCAAACAAATATAATTTCGGTTTGAAATACACGAGGGTATTTTGCTTACTGGAATTAATAAATTTAATCTTTGTGTTTTCAGTTAAAACTAAAATTAAAACTTCAAGAATTTTTTTTTAATTCAATTTAAATTTAGGTATCAGAAATTATTGCTGGTACCTACTATGCAGTCATCATTTTCGGGTGTCAGCCAGAAAGTTATGAATGACTGACGAAACATTTAAAAAACACATGTTACAAATCATCAAACACATGTTACAAATCATCAAAATTATTTTCTGATTATCAGCAACTTGTACAGTTTGACCCTCGTTGCAATATGTTTGTTATTAAAACCTTTTTTGATCGGATGCTTACCATAACGAAATGGTTTGGTGTATGCGAATCAGAAACATGAGTCATTTTTTGATGAACACGCGTACATTCTCTCCAAATATCTACTGTGTAATTGGTTGCTATAATCAGAATTTTGCTTTTCACACTGATTTGCGAATTTTTCTTGGTCTGGGTTTTTCCAAAATGGTTTTAGTCGTTTTGATTCGATTTTCCGGGTGTGGAATTTTAATTTATGTGTTTTAGTTAGTTGATGGATGATACAGGAATTGTATCCTATAATCCGCTATGTCATATACACTGACACGAATCATTTATGTTTCGTATTTCATTAGTAAAGATGAAGATCTATTCGGACACACACTTCCCAAGAACTACTACATTTGTAAAAGATTCTTTGAGAGGATTATTCACCAATCAATAAAATCACATCCTTTTTAACTCTAGGGTTACTATATTTTTCGGCTTACTCTTTTTTCTAAAAAATACCATGAAAAATACATCTGCTTCTTCCAAGACGAATGTATTGCTTACCACCATGGTTACTACTAGGACATGGATGATAGTGAGGATCATTTAGTGTACATGACTGACAAAAGCGATTACTCTGAAGAGTTTGAGTTTGAGTTTGAGTTTTGTTGAACGGCACATCAACTTCTGTGGATTTTTTAATGCCGAAAACGTATAGTTTAAAGATATTTTTTATTGTTCGGATATAGTAAAAAGGTTGATTTATTCAGATTTTGATAATTTGTTTTATTATTTTGATGAAGATGTTATTTAGTATTGTATTAAAAAATATATTGCTGGTAATAATTTTTTCCTTCAAAAATTTATGATGTCAATTTTTTTTTCTTCAAAAATGTGTAATGGTAAGAATCTTTTTCCTTCAAAAATGCATGATGGCAATAATGTTTTTTCTTCAAAAATGTGTAATGGTAAAACTCTTTTTCCTCAAAAAATGTATTGTTGGTAATATTTTTCATCTAAAAATGTATATTTTCCTATAAAAATCTCTCTCTCTCTCTCTCTCTCTCTCTCTCTCTCTCTATATATATATATATATATATATATATATATATATATGTATATATATATATATATATATTTCTATAAAAGTATTTTTATACTTTCATAGTGTTTTGATCCAAGTTTGGGGGTTAACTATTTACCCATAGCTGGGACACTAACAAGTGTTACCACTCCGGTTCAGAGTGGACCTGGGAACAACAGCAATTAAGAGGTGGTTCCATGCTTCTTACAACCTCCCAATTAGAGGCCTTGCTGCCGGATGCAGTTTACCGTCATACCCAGGACATGCTCTGAAGATAATGGTTTAGAATTTTTTCATGAATCCAGCAGTGACGAGTTTAGGGGATTTGAGGATGAATAAAATTTAATTGATTGTTTTATATTTGTACATGCATATATTTAAATTTTTAAATTTATTTTTCTGAAAATAAAAGAACCCTTGAACATTGAGAATGTGTACAGTATATTTACTAACTACCAATAGTTTGTTATTGCCATAGAAACAAAACAGGACGACTGATTAGTGTAAACTATAAGAGACGCTAGTATATAAGAGACGCTTAGTGAGTTTTTTTATTGCATGGAATTACTTTTTTCTTAGAAATTTCTTTCCAATATTAGTGCGTGTCTTTCGAGCTGCGGCATTTCGTATACCAGAAAATACGGTAAAGGTTATCTTTCATACATATCTTCGTAAACTGCTGCAATTCTTACCTTCTTTTTTCCGCCCAATACAAAACCCTCAAAAAGTAACCCGTGTAAAGGCTTCAGCAATGCTTGTTAAATTAGCCTTGTGCAAAATGCCTCCGAAGTACCCACAATTTAAATATCAGAAGATAGAAGGTTAGATGTTGAAATATGAAAGGTTAAAATATTTCGTTTCTACATCAAAGCAAAGATTTATTAACAGAATGACAAAATTCTTAGAAGACAAATATAAAGTAAGTTTCGTTAACTGAACACTAAAACATATTTTTGAGAGGAAAAATGTTCATTGAGAAAATGCATGTAGCTTTGTAGTTAAAATTGCTCAAAGAAAAATATAAGTATTTTAAATGTCCACTGAAGTTTAGAGCTCACGGTTGTGTTGTAGCAGAATCTAAAATCTTATGTCTCTTCCAATTTTGTGGTAGGTCGAAGACAGGGTGAAAAAAAGAAAGAAAGAAATCGCACTGAGCGTGTCCTGTTGTTTTTGTTGTTGTTCTCTTAGGCAGCATGTTGTATAAAAAAGAAAAGAAAATTGGAAGAAGAGGTCAAATGAAACTGTGACACACCCTTACGTCCGGGCCGGCTTCTTGAAATTTCTTTTGTTACATAGCCACAAGGTTCGTCAGCTAACCGCTCCAATGCTGGACTGAATTTGATCTGGTTTAATTAGTGAAGCTTTTCATGTTGCCGGCTCCAGCAGGCCTTTTCATATCTAGGTGTGAAAAACGTTTGACTGACATCATATATGCATTTTCTATTTCTAAACCAATCAGGATGAAGAATTTTAATTTTCACATTGACTTGTGAATTTTTCTTTGGTTTGAATTTTTCCAAAATGTTTTTAGTTGTTTGAATTCACTTTTGCAGGTGTGCAAATTTACTTTGTGTGTTTTAGTTAGTTGATGGATGATTTGGGATTTGTATCCTACACCCGCGACAATAAGTGTCGGGTGAACCTTGTATTTGGTCAACAATTATTATTAGATAAAATTTTAAACAAATATATTGGAAATAACTTATTGTGTTAGCTGTCAAAATACACCCTCACCTTCCGTATTCACCGAGCATGTCGCCGATAGATTAACTTTTTTATCAGCCTTTAGATTTATATAGGAGCCTCAGACCACTGCGGAGTTTATCGAAATGCCTTCTAGTGGTTTATCGGTTCTAATATGAGTCCAGTTCTGGTCGTAATTGAATAATTTGAAAGCTGCGTCGTTGACATCATTCTATTGATTCTAATGTGACTCTTACTTCGACTCATAAAAGCTGTGTGTCGTGCTGAGTTATGCCATTTTAAAATTTGTGGTTCAAAACAGCAATTAATTTTATCGAAAACATGAAATAAAAAATTCAGAAGAAAGTAAGTCTGTCAAATCTAAAATAAGAAAAAAGAGAATACGAAAAAGCAAATAATGAAGCAAAAACAAATTTCAAATAGAATCTAATAGAGGCAAGACAATGGAGGTCACAAAGAAAACGACAAAAGAAAGAAAAGAAGAAAGGAAGAAAGAAAGAAAAAAAGAAAAAAAGAAACAAACAAACAAAGAAAAAGAAAGAAAAAAAGAAAATCACCTTTGATTAATTTAAAAAGAAAGAAAGAAAGAAAGAAAGAAGAAAATGAAACGTACATAGATCCCCTTGGACTATGAAAGAAAGAAAGAAAGAAAGAAAGAAAGAAAGAACGAAATGTACATAGATCACCTTGGACAAAGAAAGAAAGAAAGAAAGAAAGAAAGAAAGAAATTACCTTGGACTAATTTAAAGAAAGAAAGAAAGAAAGAAAGAAAGAAAGAAAGAAAGAAAGAAAGAACGAAATGTACATAGATCACCTTGGACA
>JBBBDQ010000510.1:1282500-1360000 GCA_037127315.1 Ascarosepion bandense
AACACTCTTCCTATGTATCTCATTACTCGTCTATCACCTTCCTTCTGACATTTCCTATATCTAATCGCTTTCTCAGCACCTTCCCCTATGTAACACCCTGCGCTATAGTGGCAGTGGAATGCCTTGCTTGGTGTGAAATGATTTTTATAAAAATCAACTTACTTCTTCACTTGTACAAAAATTCACAATGACGTGTGAAATCCTGGGTTTTCCCAAACAGAAAAAGGATTGACCACGTGCTTAAAGAAAAAGTCGAAACCAGATTTCGGAAGTAGGTGTTAAATTGATTTTCGACTAATGGAAGCGACTTGCAAGACTTAAGGACTTCGCGAGCAAGTGCGAAAATTTTAATGCTATAAAAGGCCCCGGTCGGCGTGAATCACAGACTCATATGAGAGCAGCGAGAGACACCACTAAAATGTAAATAAAAAAGCTTCAGGTTAAGTCGGACAATCGTCCTCCCGCGTGCTAGTTTTCTTTACTTCTCCATCCAAAGACATTCCTACCAAAGAAACACATACAAACCTTGTTCCCTTTCTCCTTCTTTCTCGTGTGCTGATTCATTCTACTTCTTCTTCTCCATCAAAAGACATTCCTACCAAAGAAACACATACAAACCTTGTTCCCTTTCTCCTTCTTTCTCGTGTGCTGATTCATTCTACTTCTTCTCCATCAAAAGACATTCCTACCAAAGAAACACATACAAACCTTGTTCCCTTTCTCCTTCTTTCTCGTGTGCTGATTCATTCTACTTCTTCTCCATCAAAAGACATTCCTACCAAAGAAATACATACAAACCTTGTTCCCTTTCTCCTTCTTTCTCGTGTGCTGATTCATTCTACTTCTTCTTCTCCATCAAAAGACATTCCTACCAAAGAAACACATACAAACCTTGTTCCCTTTCTCCTTCTTTCTCGTGTGCTGATTCATTCTACTTCTTCTTCTCCATCAAAAGACATTCCTACCAAACAAACACATACAAACCTTGTTCCCTTTCTCCTTCTTTCTCGTGTGCTGATTCATTCTACTTCTTCTCCATCAAAAGACATTCCTACCAAAGAAACACATACAAACCTTGTTCCCTTTCTCCTTCTTTCTCGTGTGCTGATTCATTCTACTTCTTCTCCATCAAAAGACATTCCTACCAAAGAAATACATACAAACCTTGTTCCCTTTCTCCTTCTTTCTCGTGTGCTGATTCATTCTACTTCTTCTTCTCCATCAAAAGACATTCCTACCAAAGAAACACATACAAACCTTGTTCCCTTTCTCCTTCTTTCTCGTGTGCTGATTCATTCTACTTCTTCTTCTCCATCAAAAGACATTCCTACCAAACAAACACATACAAACCTTGTTCCCTTTCTCCTTCTTTCTCGTGTGCTGATTCATTCTACTTCTTCTCCATCAAAAGACATTCCTACCAAAGAAACACATACAAACCTTGTTCCCTTTCTCCTTCTTTCTCGTGTGCTGATTCATTCTACTTCTTCTTCTGAATCAAAAGACATTCCCACCAAACAAACACATACAAACCTTGTTCCCTTTCTCCTTCTTTCTCGTGTGCTGATTCATTCTACTTCTTCTCCATCAAAAGACATTCCTACCAAAGAAATACATACAAACCTTGTTCCCTTTCTCCTTCTTTCTCGTGTGCTGATTCATTCTACTCCTTCTTCTCCATCAAAAGACATTCCTACCAAACAAACACATACAAACCTTGTTCCCTTTCTCCTTCTTTCTCGTGTGCTGATTCATTCTACTCCTTCTTCTCCATCAAAAGACATTCCTACCAAACAAACACATACAAACCTTGTTCCCTTTCTCCTTCTTTCTCGTGAGCTGATTCATTCTACTTCTTCTTCTTCTCCATCCAAAGACATTCCTACCAAACAAACACATACAAACCTTGTTCCCTTTCTCCTTCTTTCTCGTGTGCTGATTCATTCTACTTCTTCTTCTCCATCCAAAGACATTCCTACCAAACAAACACATACAAACCTTGTTCCCTTTCTCCTTCTTTCTCGTGTGCTGATTCATTCTACTTCTTCTCCATCAAAAGACATTCCTACCAAACAAACACATACAAACCTTTTTCCCTTTCTCCTTCCTTCTCGTGTGCTGATTCATTCTACTTCTTCTTCTCCATCAAAAGACATTCCTACCAAACAAACACATACAAACCTTGTTCCCTTTCTCCTTCTTTCTCGTGTGCTGATTCATTCTACTTCTTCTCCATCAAAAGACATTCCTACCAAAGAAATACACACAAACCTTGTTCCCTTTCTCCTTCTTTCTCGTGTGCTGATTCATTCTACTTCTTCTCCATCAAAAGACATTCCTACCAAAGAAATACATACAAACCTTGTTCCCTTTCTCCTTCTTTCTCGTGTGCTGATTCATTCTACTCCTTCTTCTCCATCAAAAGACATTCCTACCAAACAAACACATACAAACCTTGTTCCCTTTCTCCTTCTTTCTCGTGTGCTGATTCATTCTACTTCTTCTTCTTCTCCATCCAAAGACATTCCTACCAAACAAACACATACAAACCTTGTTCCCTTTCTCCTTCTTTCTCGTGTGCTGATTCATTCTACTTCTTCTTCTCCATCAAAAGACATTCCTACCAAACAAACACATACAAACCTTGTTCCCTTTCTCCTTCTTTTTCGTGTGCTGATTCATTCTACTTCTTCTCCATCAAAAGACATTCATACCAAAGAAACACATACAAACCTTGTTCCCTTTCTCCTTCTTTCTCGTGTGCTGATTCATTCTACTCCTTCTTCTCCATCAAAAGACATTCCTACCAAACAAACACATACAAACCTTGTTCCCTTTCTCCTTCTTTCTCGTGTGCTCATTCATTCTACTTCTTCTTCTCCATCAAAAGACATTCCTACCAAACAAACACATACAAACCTTGTTCCCTTTCTCCTTCTTTCTCGTGTGCTGATTCATTCTACTTCTTCTCCATCAAAAGACATTCCTACCAAAGAAACACATACAAACCTTGTTCCCTTTCTCCTTCTTTCTCGTGTGCTGATTCATTCTACTTCTTCTTCTCCATCAAAAGACATTCCTACCAAACAAATACATACAAACCTTGTTCCCTTTCTCCTTCTTTCTCGTGTGCTGATTCATTCTACTTCTTCTCCATCAAAAGACATTCCTACCAAAGAAATACATACAAACCTTGTTCCCTTTCTCCTTCTTTCTCGTGTGCTGATTCATTCTACTCCTTCTTCTCCATCAAAAGACATTCCTACCAAACACATACAAACCTTGTTCCCTTTCTCCTTCTTTCTCGTGTGCTGATTCATTCTACTTCTTCTTCTCCATCCAAAGACATTCCTACCAAACAAACACATACAAACCTTGTTCCCTTTCTCCTTCTTTCTCGTGTGCTGATTCATTCTACTTCTTCTTCTCCATCAAAAGACATTCCTACCAAACAAACACATACAAACCTTGTTCCCTTTCTCCTTCTTTCTCGTGTGCTGATTCATTCTACTTCTTCTCCATCAAAAGACATTCCTACCAAAGAAACACATACAAACCTTGTTCCCTTTCTCCTTCTTTCTCGTGTGCTGATTCATTCTACTTCTTCTTCTCCATCAAAAGACATTCCTACCAAACAAACACATACAAACCTTGTTCCCTTTCTCCTTCTTTCTCGTGTGCTGATTCATTCTACTTCTTCTCCATCAAAAGACATTCCTACCAAAGAAATACATACAAACCTTGTTCCCTTTCTCCTTCTTTCTCGTGTGCTGATTCATTCTACTTCTTCTCCATCAAAAGACATTCCTACCAAAGAAATACATACAAACCTTGTTCCCTTTCTCCTTCTTTCTCGTGTGCTGATTCATTCTACTCCTTCTTCTCCATCCAAAGACATTCCTACCAAACAAACACATACAAACCTTGTTCCCTTTCTCCTTCTTTCTCGTGTGCTGATTCATTCTACTTCTTCTTCTCCATCCAAAGACATTCCTACCAAACAAACACATACAAACCTTGTTCCCTTTCTCCTTCTTTCTCGTGTGCTGATTCATTCTACTTCTTCTCCATCAAAAGACATTCCTACCAAACAAACACATACAAACCTTGTTCCCTTTCTCCTTCCTTCTCATGTGCTGATTCATTCTACTTCTTCTTCTCCATCAAAAGTCATTCCTACCAAACAAACACATACAAACCTTGTTCCCTTTCTCCTTCTTTCTCGTGTGCTGATTCATTCTACTTCTTCTCCATCAAAAGACATTCCTACCAAAGAAATACATACAAACCTTGTTCCCTTTCTCCTTCTTTCTCGTGTGCTGATTCATTCTACTTCTTCTCCATCAAAAGACATTCCTACCAAAGAAATACATACAAACCTTGTTCCCTTTCTCCTTCTTTCTCGTGTGCTGATTCATTCTACTCCTTCTTCTCCATCAAAAGACATTCCTACCAAACAAACACATACAAACCTTGTTCCCTTTCTCCTTCTTTCTCGTGTGCTGATTCATTCTACTTCTTCTTCTTCTCCATCCAAAGACATTCCTACCAAACAAACACATACAAACCTTGTTCCCTTTCTCCTTCTTTCTCGTGTGCTGATTCATTCTACTTCTTCTTCTCCATCAAAAGACATTCCTCCCAAACAAACACATACAAACCTTGTTCCCTTTCTCCTTCTTTCTCGTGTGCTGATTCATTCTACTTCTTCTTCTCCATCAAAAAACATTCCTACCAAACAAACACATACATACGTATGTACGCATATACTCTTTCAACAATTACTATTACGAACATTTTCTACAAATCTTAATACCTTTAACTTTATCAATGAACAGAAACTCTATCCTTAACTTCTTAATAATGTTTCTAATTGAACATTAACTTTTGCAATTCCTTTTAATAAATTTCTATTTTAAAATGAAAAATGTATATTTTTATTCTGACACTATTTCACACTTATTCACATATTCCAACCTGCTACCAACCAACCTTCTGATGAAATAACTTCTGATAATTCTGGTGCTGATAATTCTGGATAAAACTGGTAAGCTGTAGGAAGATCAGTTAAGTATGACACAAGGCCGAATCAAGGAAACATTAATTATCTCCCAACGGCTTCAATAGAAGAGAGAGAAGGAAGAAGAGAGGAAATGGAAGAATACGTGAAAAAGTACGAAATAAACACGAAGAAGAAAATGAAGGAATGGAGAAAGAAAAAAAAACACGAAAGAAAAAATACAGAAATAGAATAAAAAGAGATTACGAAGAAAAACAAAGAATGAGAGTCGGAATAAATAAAATAAAAGGTGTAATGAATATAAGAAAGATGAAAACTAAAAGATTAAAGAAGGAAAATCAATGAGAAAATTACAGAATTAAATTTGAAGAAGATATCAAGGAAGGAATAAATAAAAGTCGGAATCAATAAAGGAAAGGAAGAAGGAAGTATAAATTAAATAATGAGATTTTTTCACAATTTTACTGTGAAATCAGTAAAATGTCTACTCCAGTAGCTTCTTTTCTCGCACATCCCACCTATGGAATTCCCTTCTCTTTACTTGATTCCCCAAAAGCTACAATCTCCAAGAATTTAAATGTAAAGTCAGTAGTCATTTCATATCTCACTAACCTGCAACCTCTCTCTCTTATGCTCATTTCTCCGTCCACTCCACTGTCATCAGTATTTTCATCCTTCTCTTACCCACTTCCTGACACCCCCTATAACCTGTCACTCTTTCACATAACTTTCCTCCTATGTAACCCCCTACAAAACAGTAGCAATAAAATGCCTTGCTTGGGGCGATATGATTATAAAACAAAATTGTTATTATAATGTGGATAATAAGTGGGGGATCAATTCTACATCACAATTAATATATAAACTGATATCTCACTTTATGACGGCAGTCATCCTTCTCTTAGCCACTTCCTGACACCACCTATAACCTGTCACTCTTTCACATAACGTTCCTCCTATGTAACCCCCTGCAAAACAGTGACAGTAAAATGTCTTGCTTGGGGCGATATGATTATTAAAAAAATATAGATAGATAGCCGGAAAGCAACAATCTCCGAGCATTGAAATATTAAGTCAATAGTCATCTCCTATCTCACTAACCTGCATCCTCTCTCTCATGCTCCTTTCTCCGTCCACCCCACTCTCATCAGTGTTCTCATCCTTCTCTTCCCCACTTCCTGACACCCTCCTGTAACCCGTCACTTTTTCTCATAACTTTCCTCCTATGTACCCCCCCCTAAAAAACAGTGGCTGTAAAATGCCTTGCTTGGGGCGATATGATTATAAAAAAAAAAATCTGTACTATTATAATATGGCTTTATAGAGGGGTTCAATTCTACATTAAAATCAATATATAAACTGATCCCTTACTTTATGATCACATTCATTTTTCTCTTACCAACTTTCTGACATCACCTATAACCTGTCACTCTTTCACATAACTTTCCTCCTATGTAAACCCCTGAAAAACCGTGGCAGTAAAATACCTTGCTTGGGGCAATATGATTATAAAAAAAAATTCTATACTATTATAATGTGGTTGTAAAGTGGGGGATCAATTCTACATTAAAATTAATATATAAACTGATCCCTTACTTTATGACCACACTCATCTTTCTCTTACCAACTTCCTGACACCACCTATAACCTGTCACACTTTCACATAACTTTCCTCCTATGTAACCCCCTGCAAAACGGTGGCAGTAAAATGCCTTGCTCTAATGATTATTTAAAAAAAGATTATAAAAAAGAATAAACTTAAGCATCATAAAAAAGTATGAAGTAAAATTAAACGAACGGATATTAAATATAATGAGAGACAAGAAAGAAAACAGAGCAAATACAAGAAAAGATGGAAGAAGAAACAAAACGAAGGAATTATGAGAAAATACAGACGACAGAAAAAAACTGTTTAAAAAGAAAACTGAAATGTAAAAAGAACAAAATGGAAAAGAAAGAGAAATGAGATCGGCTTCTTTCTTTTATATACTGTTGGCCATCATGTCTCTATAAATTTCTGCCCCTTGAAGCAATTAATCAATTGACTTTTTTTTACCCTTCCCCATAATATCTCGTTATCTTTTCAGTCAAGGTCGGTTATTATTTTTTTTCGCTTTGTACCGCTTTAAAGGATGTGCGTTGTGGTACAGTGGATATCGGCTCGGAACAAGAAATCGGGGAGCCGAGTTCAAATTCCAGTTGAATTCATTGCATTCACTTACGCGAAAATACCCTTTGGAAAGGTATTAATCCGTCTCTTTCTTCCAGTTATGGGTTAAATAACAGGACAGATTGCTGGCAACCAATCTACCGCAGAAAGCAATGGCAACCTACTGTGGCATAATCTTCTGCCTAGTCAGTCATGTCTCTTTCGAGACACGATTGCCCAAGCGTTTACCACGTATGGCACTTAACTGACTGCTTTAATCTGTCCTGGGCTTATCGAAATATAAAAATTATGCTTCAACCAGCATTCACTGCATAAAGGAAGGTATATATTTCATAGTTAAGCACTTTAGTGTCAATGAAATTTTCATGTTTCGTAATATTTAGATTAGTTTACATAAGGCATATTAGCTATTTCAATTCGTAGAATTCTCAGTGTCTGACGATACTTTGTTAAATGAAAATTTGTGATGGATGTTACAGAACTTGCTTCCGGCAGTTATTGTCTTGGTGATTGTCAGTAAAATGTAGTGGACCGCACAAAAACCATGATAAACGATCATGACAAATAAGATTACTGAATGGAACAAAATTCTGACTTCTTGATAAATTACTTTTAAACAAATATGTCAAGACAAAAAACAAAAACACAAACACTGCTTTTTTTATCAGAGAGCTGTCACTAGCAGCGCAAAAAGAGAGACAAAGACACCCTGACTTCAACGCGAAAAAAAGGCATGCAGTTAGAGTGTTCATCTCTATTCACCTCTGCTTCCATCGTCTACAGCAGAGTATCACAAACAAATAAAATTTACTTACTGCTACAATGACTCATAGTTTTATTTCGTATGCAACTATCTGGCCAAAGAGTTATTTTAAAACAGAAATGTTTGATTGGAAGAAGCTGTACCCTATGAACAACTCTAAGATTTGGTCTGGGCAACAATAAGTTTTCCGATTGTAGTATCGCTTAATCAGTCGTCTCTTGAAATATTTCGAGTGTATTTAAAATTTTTGTACAGGTTTTTGTCATCTCCAATTCTTATTTCGTATCGTAGGATGTTCGGCTTGCTTATAATATATCCTGTCTTCGTACAATTGACAGATTATCTTTTCTTTGGTTTACTACAGGGATTAAAAATTACCTACACTCATATAATGTTATGTTTTGGCAAATGTGCCGATATTTACTTACCTACGTACTTACCTAGGATTTGCGGCATTTGTATTTTCTGCTTTCAGTTTCGCAGGTTGTTAAGCTCCTATGAGCCAACAAAAAATACTAGTATCACCCACTGCTACTTGGGTAACGCTTCTCTTTACCCTTGGCGCTACTCGATCACAATCAGAAATAACAAAAACCAAATCATTTGAGTACTTTCAACACCAGCAACAATGAAAATGAATAGTACGTGTAAATGTTAAATGACATCGGGATGTTGCATTCCATCCTACGTTAAACAAAAGATTAGATGAGAAACTTCCATCAGTACTGGAAAAAGCAATAATAGTTACTAGAGTTGAGAAAATGTTATATTCTTCTTCTGTATGCTGTGTCAATTCAGGACATAGGCGATCATGGCTTTCCACATCTTCCTATCCCACTTAACACGTTTTTTTCTTTTACCTTTCCCTCACCCCGCCCTGCAACCAATTTTCTTAAGCCCATCAAGTATGTTATTATGCTGTTATGGTGAAACACACCTCTCCTATAGTGAATAACTCCAGTCATGGGTTAAATAACAAGATGGGGCCTGGAGGCAAGCCATCTAGTGTTGGTGTCACAATAAAAACACACTTGGTAGCCATGGCGAAGCAACAAGTATTCAGCTATTTGACAAGATATGAATTTCGCTACAAAACTGCGCCGGGGTTCCAAATGCACAGGGAATACTGGAGGGGTATAGTGAGTTCTATCTCGGCCAATGGCCGCAAGACGACGACGATAGTGAATAGACTCTCCCACCTAATTTAAGGAAGAGTAGTAATGATGTTGGACGATGGTAGTCGACAGTTAGTCGAATACGAAAGTAGTCAGCGACCTGGCAAGATTACATTGCGTAATACATATTATGTCAAGTTCCTAACGTTTTGTAAGTCGAACCTATTAGGACCGATTTTAGCACAAATACTAGCCTCCACTGCAAAAATAATTCCACAACATATGCGTTGCTTTTCTCTGTCTCTCTTTTCTTCAGACCTGTGATTATCAAATTCTTCAAGCTCACCTTCCTCATTGCATGTCCCAGGAACTTCAGCTGTCTTCATCTCTTGTCAATTATTAGTTTCTTTTTCGTTTTCATCCTCTCCAAAACATCATCATTGCTCATATGTTTGGTTCATGGCATCCTAAGAATTCTTTTATGGAACCATATTTCGAATGCTTCAAATGTCTCTTTCATCTTAGGTGAGATTGTCCAGCATTCATTGCTTTTTTTTAATATCTAATCTAAACTTATTTATAAATGGAACATTGTCTGTGTGTGTGTGTCTGTGTGTGTGTCTGTGTGTGTGTTCTTTCGTTACCTATAGACTCCGAAACGTATGAACCGATTTTCTTGAAAATGTACACAGTTGTACTATAAGAGTCTGCGAGTGTTCTTAGCTAGGTTTCGGGTCGAGGTACCCCCGATAAATATCGAAAATCAATAATCGAAAAAATCGGGTTATAGAAGGAGTGGTCCGATTTTAATCAAATTTGATACACTCGTAGACAAAGACATAAGAAACGATATTCAGAAGTTTCAAGGTTGCAGTTCTTACAATAGTGCAGAAAAATTGATTATATATATATATAAACGGCAAAATGTTTGTATGTGTGGCTGTTTATCTGCCTATATGTCTGTATTTTTTCAGCCCTTTTATTTTAGTTTTTGCTTTGGGTTTGGCTCTAGTAGGTATAATTGTAGTTCTTAGACTCAGCCATGATACCATTTACTCAGAGGACTTATTTAGCCTTCAAAATTCAGTTTACGATGAAAAAAACTTATTTGATATCGATACCAGGAAATCAAAATTTGACTTACATCCATACAGTTTTCTTTCAGTATACGGTTTCGCTGTAACTGGAAACAACTATTGATTTTTAGTCTTTCGTGCCAACGTCCAAATAGTCTGAGCTCCATGACCATGGATTAGTTTTAAAGCTTTCATTACACCCGAGCAACGCTGGGCTATACTGCTGGTATGTATATATATATATATATATATAACCTTAATGCCACTGTTGTGCAGAGGCTTACATAGGAGGAACGTTATGAAAAAGAGTGACTGGATAGGGAGGGTGTCAGGAAGAGCGTATGAGAAGGATGAGAATACTGATGAATGGGGTAGACGGAGAAAGGGGCATGAGAGAGAGAGAGGATGTAAGTTAGTGAGACAGGAGATGACTATTGACTTTACATTTAAATTCTTGGAGATTATAGCTGTCGGGAAAGCAAGTATGCTGAAGGGAATTTCACTGGCGGGAAGTGCGAGAAAAGGAGCTACTTCAGTAGAATTTGCGTTTACAATTTATTGGTTTCACAGTAAAAGGGTGGGACCTAGTTGCTAATCTTGTGGCTCGAGCAAATTCATATATAGGGGGTACCATTGAGCTAAGTTCATCGGAGCAGAAGCCGTGAAAGTATTTGTAGAAGAGACACAGGGAAGCTACATTGCGCCGGGGAGAAGGCGACTGTATCGTAGCTGCCAAGTCGGGATCGATTACATTACAGACTCTCCGTTGGATTTAGTCAAGGACCCGTAGGTGGATAGCAGGAGCACCCGACCAGATATGGCAACAATATTTAATGCACGGGCGGATGGTAGATTTATATATATGCAGGATAGTTTGGGACGGGAAAAACTTCCTGGCTCTACACAGAACCAACTTTCTTAGCAGTGGATTTAGCTATGGATTCTATATAGTTATTCTCCTTGAGGTCTTATGTGAGAGTTAATCAATTGAGGCGCAGTGTTTTACTTTCAGGGAGAGGCTCCTGAGTCATGTTAATGGACGGAAGGAACGATTGTCTGTAGATATCACATAGCAATCCAGTAGTCTTTTCTTTGTTTATGCAAAAATTTCCTGCCCTTCGATACCCTAATCTACATCTGGAATGCATATATCCGCAATTTTTTCTTTTTCTACGTGCCGTGTCCCCTCAGGACGTAGGTGATCATGGCCTTCCACATCTCTCTATCTCTGGTAACTCTTAGCAAGCTTCATTTTGCTACTTTACCCAAAACCTGCTCTGCCTTCCATGAGCTCAAGTTCATTAAATATGTCACAAATTGCTTTTCTCTGTCTATCTTTTCCTCTATCCGGCCTGTGAGTTTCAGATTCTCCAAGCCTTCTTTTATCATTACATTTACCAGAAACGTCAGTTATATTTTCCTAATGTTAAGTATTAGTTTCCGTTTCGTTTCCATCCTCTCCAAAACCTCATCGTTGCTTCCATGTTTGGTCGATAGTATCCTCAGCAGGCATCTGTATCACCACATTTCGATTGCTTCAAACAATCCTTCTCTTACCCACTTTCTGATACCCCTATAAGCTGTCACTCTTTCTCATAACGTTCCTCCTATGTAGCCCCTGCAAAACAGTGG
Organism: Ascarosepion bandense; assembly: GCA_037127315.1. Classification (NCBI taxonomy): domain Eukaryota; kingdom Metazoa; phylum Mollusca; class Cephalopoda; order Sepiida; family Sepiidae; genus Ascarosepion; species Ascarosepion bandense. The sequence continues at coordinate 1,294,277 of JBBBDQ010000510.1, forward strand.
CAGTAAAATGCCTTGCTTGGGGCGATATGATTATAAAGATAGATAGATAGATAGATAGATAGATAGATAGATAGATAGATAACCGGACAGCAACAATCTCCAAGAATTTAAATGTAAAGTCAATAGTCATCTCCTGTCTCATTAACCTTCATCCTCTCTCTCATGCTCATTTCTCCCTCCACTCTACGCTCATCAGTATTCTCATCCTTCTCTAACCCACTTCCTGACACCCCTATAACCTGTCGCTCTTTCTCATAATCGTCTTCCTATGTAATCCCCTGCGCACCAGTGGCAGTATACTGGCTTACTTGGGGCGATATGATTAAAACAAATCCTTGAGGAGATTGTCCAGTAAACTTTAGTCATTTAAGTGCCATGCGTGATACACGCTTTGGGCGATCATGTCTCGAAAGTGACATGACTGACTTGGCAGAAGATTATCCCGCGGTAGGTTGCCATTGATTTCTGAGGTAGACTGGTTGCTAGCCAAGGCTATAGAACCCAATCCTGTCCTGTTATTTGACTCATAGCGAGAGGAGAAAGAAATGTATTATAATATTACCTAGTAATTAGTGGGGGATCAGTTTATTACTTCTTGACTATAAAACTGATCCCCCACTTTATGCCAGTAGAAGCCTTAATCATGTTTTCAAATATTATATTCAGTTAAGTGCTATACTTGATACACGCTTTGGCGATCATGTCTCGAAAGAGGCATGACTGACTGTGTAGAGGATTATCCCACAGTAGGTTGCCATTACTTTTTGCGGTAGACTGGTTGCTAGCCAAGGCTACAGAATTCAATCTGTCCTATTATTAAGCCCATAACTAAAAAGATCAAACAGATTATTACCTTTCGAAGTGTATTTGTGCGTAAGTGAATACAAGAAATATAACTGGAATTCGAGCTCGGCACTTCAGTTAAATTCTTTGCATTGACTTATGCAGAAATGCTCCTGGGTAAGGTTACTTTTCCGGAAATATTTCCTTATTAGAAAACGGTTAAATATTAACATCAACATTAAAAAAATGAATAGAACACATTCTACAGTTAGTATTTAGTGACCGCCTCACGATGGTAGGGTGCGACATAAGGAAAGACTCATGATAAGAATAATATTGATTGGTAATAAAGGTTCATTGTTGTACTGTTAAAAGGATCATAATGCAACCGTATTATTGCAATATTTTGTTTCCTCGCATTTCTCGTTCAGGGAAGTCTCGTCTACTTTCTAGTTACTCTTTTACTCTTCTTCTTCTATGTGCCCTGTCCTTTCAGGACGTCGGCGATCATGGATTTCCATGTCTCCCTATCACTAGTGGTTCTTAGCAGGCTTTCTCCTGTTACACCACGAAACCTTGTTCTGTCATCCACCTGATTAGGTCCTTCAAATATGTTATCCGATGCTTTCCCCTGTTTTCCCCCTCTATCTGTCCTGTTAGTATCAGGTTCTCCAAGCCCTCTTTTCTCATTGCATGTCCCAGTAACTTTAGCTGTCTCTTCCTGATGCTCAGTATTACTTTCCTTTTCGTTTCCATCATTTCCAAAAACCTCATTATTCCTCACATGCTCGATCCATGATATTCGCAGCATCCTTCTGTAGAACCACATTTCAGTTGCTTCAATTTTTTTCCTTCATTTTTGATTATATTGTCCAGCATTCACTGCCATATTGAAGAACTGACGTCACATAACAAGCCAGTACTCTCTTCTTCGTTTCTAGCGAAATTGTCCTGTTTCTTAATACTTTACTCAACTTCTGAATTGTTTCCTTCACCATGCCAATTCGCCTTCAGATCTTTGTGTCGCACTTTCCGTCTTTTGTTATAACACTTCCCAGGCATTTAAATTTTTGTACCTGCTTGATTTTAGTATCCCCACCCTTCGAAAATTCAGCTGCGACGTTAATCGTTATTATCCGTCTTCTTGAAACATTTTATTTCATTTTATTTTCTCTTCCTAAACCCTTTCTTCCCGACTCAATAACTCCTTTCGTCATAGTGGCATTATGACCTTGCTTAGGTTGTATTGATTAAACATTATCTTTTAATGTCCAGACTTTATATCATAAAAACATTGTGATTTACTGGGATTTGATCTTTATTTTCTTACTTTTGATCGAATTATATCATGGTGAATCCATCTTTGTTTTCCACAGTAAATTTTTCTCATTAAATACACTTGTTACTTGAAGAATGTCGATTGTTATTCGTTTCTTTCTTCTTTTCGTCCATTTTGTCTGAATAAATTGTTGCTAGACACTGAAAATACAATGGAGTGGAAATGACTCTCATAGTTTCCTTTGAACAAACAAATACTTTTTTTATTTACAAACGAAATTTCACATCACAGTAACAGATTTTTTTTCTCCGCCAGAGTGAAGTTATTCTATAACTTTTCACTATATTTCAATTTTTTAGGTAATGATTTTATTTTTAACTTCTTCTCTGTAAGTATCGCGACAACCATTTTTTGACAAATTGTATCTGTCTGAAATTTTTGCATTAGGAGTCATATTTATTTTCATTAACTACGGTCAGACATTTGTTTTCTCCTCACCCGTTGTAATTTCTGGCCTTCATTCTTGTCTAGCAGCGAATTTCGAACTAAAATCTTTATTTGTTCTAGGACAGTTGAAGATTATTTTTCAACTGAAGGGTCTAAAATGTCATTGGCCCTGATCTGGCATTTCCACTTTAGACACTTTCCAACTGCCGCGACATAGCTTAATTCTGTTATATATATATATATATATATATATATATATATATATATATATATGTGTGTGTGTGTGTGTGTGTGTGTGTGTATATGTATACTGATTATTTACTTATTTAGTTTTTGATCATAAAAAATTAGACCAGTACACAGTTTTATTAAATAGTGTTCAATTCGTTTATACTGTAGAGTGATCTGAAAACCCGACGATGAATCTTTCAAGGAGACTTCCTGTCGCCTGTTCTGTGTCTGTCCATTTTGTTTAAACTAAATCGTAATAACTATGAATACAAAATAATCAAGAAATTACATAATTACCTACTCTATATGGATGATCTCGAACTGTTTAACAAGGATGACACTGATTTGAAGGGTCTCTTCAATACGATGAAATGTTTCAGTGGTGACATCGGTAATGATTTCTGATTAGGTAAATATGCATAAAAGACATTCAAGAAAGGGAGAATTACAGAAAACGATTTAAAATATATCTAGATGTCGACACCGAGGTTAAGGAACTGGTCTATACTTCCGAGATAAGGTAGTACTTGTACTATATACTTTTTTTCGGAATATTTTCATCATCTTTATTGCCATGTTTACGGCGTTCTTCATGTGCTAGGAATTTCGAACCGATAACTTTTTCAAGTCACTGGGGTGCATCATTCTCATTATATGTGCAATGACACTTCTGGTAGCCAGGTAGTTATCTTTCTTTTAATTTACCTAAGTGTTTTGTTCAACACTACCGTAGCCTGGTTTGGCCTGTTTTGGCCTAGTTAGTTAGGTTCCATACCAGTCTACAGTAGTGGTGAAGAAATAACAATTGCAGAGTAAAGTTAAAAGATAAATAACTACCTGGCTACCGGTGATCGAAATAAAGTGTTCGGCTTGATATTCATAGCATCTGAAGAAGGCCGGAGCGTAAAACGTCTTAATCATGGCAATAAATATGAGGAAAACAGTCCGAATAATGTAAATAATGTAATCAATAAGTTAAGAAAAGTCCAAGTGACAGAAAAGTGTCATGAACCTTACTTAATTTATTAAATTTATTATTTCTCTAGTTATCTGTTGAGCCGTGTCTGTCTGTCTATCTGTCTATCTATCTATCTATCTATCTATCTATCTATCTATCTACATTTGCATTTTTATATATATCTATCGATTTTCCCATTTTTGAAATCTATCTATCTATCTATCTATCTATCTATCCATTTTTATATCTATTTTCCTTTTTTATATCTTTTTATCTATCTATCTATCTATCTATCTATCTATCTATCTATCTATCTATCTATCTATCTATCTTAGTCCTTTCATATCTATCTATCTATCTATCTATCTATCTATCTATCTATCTATCTATCTTCGCATTTTTATATATATCTATTTTCCCATTTTTTAAATCTATCTATCTACTATCTATCTATCTATCTATCTATCTATCTATCTATTTTCCCATTTTTATATCTATTTTCCTTTTTTATCTATCTATCTATCTATCTATCTATCTATCTATCTATCTATCTATCTTAGTCCTTTCTATCTATCTATCCTTTCTATCTATCTATCTATCTATCTATCTATCTATCTATCTTAGTCCTTTCATATCTTATTTCTCTATCTATCTATCTATCTATCTATCTATCTATCTATCTATCTATCTATCTATCTATCTTGCTTTGTTTATATCTATCAGTTAGTATAATACAGTTTTATTATTATTATATCATTTTCATCTTAATTCGACTTCAATCACCCGGTCTATCATTCACATTACAAGTACAATGCCACTTCTGGTAGCCATGTAGTTATCTAGCCCGGTATTGAACTCAGAAAACTTTGGGCCAAATTACTGGAACTAGCCAAACGAGGAAATATGTAATGGAGAAAAGTGATCAGAATAAAGGGTTCGCTCAAAAATTCCTAACACCTGAAGAAGTCCGGTGCGTACAACGGCCGAAACGTTGTATATGTGGTAATAAAGATGAGGACAATAGTTCGAACAATGTAATCAGTGAGGTTAGAGAACGTATACAAAAAAAAGCTAAAAAATGGAATCTAAACTTATTTATAAATGGAATTTTGTCTGTGTGTGTGTGTGTGTGTGTGTGTGTGTGTCCGTTACCTATAGACTCTGAAACGGCTAAACCGATTTTCTTGAAAATTTACACAGTTGTACTATAAGAGCCTGCGAGTGCTCTTAGCTTGGTTTTGTGTCGAGGTACTCCCGATAAATATCAAAAATCGATAATTGAAAAAATCGGGTTATAGAAGGAGTGGTACGATTTTAATCAAATTTGATACACTCATAGGCAAAGACATAAGAAACGATATTCAAAAGTTTCAAGGTTGCAGTTCTTACAATAATGCAGAAAATCGATAATGTATATATAAAAGGCAAGCTGTTTGCATGTGCGTCTGTTTATCTGTCTGTATGTCCTTTATACAAATCCACAATTTTTGTCCGATTCTCACCAAAGTTCACATAAATATTCTTTAGGCTGAGTCTGAGCTCTAGGACCATGGATTAGTTTAAAAGCTTTCATTACACCCGAGCAACTCCGGACGATACTGCTAGTAGAGCATAACGAAATGAAATGAAATGAAGAAGAGAAGTATTCTACAGATATGTGTATCTGGTGTTAAAACAATTAATTGCCATACGTGATACACGCTTGGGCGATGATGTCTCTTTCGAGACATTACTGACTAGGTAGAAGATTTTCCAGGAGTAGTTTGCTATTACTTTCTGCTGTAGACTGGTTGCCAACCAAGGCTATAGAACCCAATCTGTTCTACTGTTCATCCCATAGCTCAAGGGAGAAGAAATACTGTCATGGCGGCATCACCCATCAAACGAAATGAACTCTATCAACCATTACATATACCTCGCCTCAAAAGCGATGAGAGGAGATAGCATGAGGAGATAGCCTAAGTAACCAGGAAGTAGCCTTGAAGTAGCCTGAGGAGAGCGCCCGGAACATAGCCGAGAGTCGTCTACGAACACTGCAACCGTAACGACCATTACGAGTCCCAACTGGAGGGTCGAATTATAGTATTAGACCCTAAGCCGTATTATCGTTCTACTAACAAAGTTCCACGTGTTGTATTTTGCCTTGTTTAATATATATATATATATATATATATATATATATATATATATATATATATATATATATATTCGTTATTTCCTATTTTGGTTGTTTTTGTATTATTCTTGTTGGACCTTTAACCAGGTCCACGAAAGATATCAAGGGTATTTGTGCGTAAGTGAATGAAATGAATTCGACTGGAATTCGAAATCTGCTCTCTGGCTTCTCATTCCGACCGATATTCATCACCCCACAACACATATTGGTGTTAAAACTGAGCTGAATACGGAAAAGAGAATATCACCGATAAGATAAGCCTCTTTAGGTCAACCATATGTTACTTTAGGGTGTGGAGGGTCATGGTCCGCCACAGTGTTCTAGCCTTTGAACTTCTTATTAAAATTTGCTAATTTGATAATTTCTTAAGACATGATCTACCAACTATTTACAAAAAATCTTCTTGCCCTGTTCCTTCCCAACATAGGCCATCATGGCTCTCCACATTTCCATGTTTTGTAATTCTTAATAAAATGTCTATTTTTTTTTAGTATCTGTAATATTACATCGCCAAATATGCTCTTCACTATTCTGATTTTATGGTTAAATTATATTCTATATTAGTGACCAACCAAGGCTTGAGAAATGTTTTTCTGAGTTACATTTGGTCATTCACAAGTGAAATTATTTATTTACTTCTGCTAGGGTATTATTCAATGATGGACGGCTAAAAATGTATTTCTTCCGTTAAAATATCTTCTTTGCTTTTCTCAAACTCCAGATCGTTGTCACCATCTTGGTCGACATCTTTCTTACAACAGTTGCTATTATTATAGACCCAGATATTTTTTTTCCGGGAGGGAGATGTCCTTAGCCTTGTTAGCCGTCTCGTTCCTGACTGTATGTTTTGACCTCCGTTTTCAAAGATTCGTTTTACTTCGTCGGGTCGATATGAAGACGCCGGATTTTGAACTTAGAAAAAAAAAGACACAAATAAACAGACACCTAAACAAAGAGCAGAAAAAGATTTAAAAAAAATAACAGAAAATCTTTTGAGGGCAAAAAACGTTATGTTTGAGTTGACGTTTCCCTTGTGATAAGAAATTAAGAAAACTACAACGCCCAAAAACAGCTACAAATATCAAGAAAATAGTATATATATATATATATATATATATATATATATATATATATATATATACTACCGGCCATAATTATTAGGCCACCCCAGCTTTTTAAAGAAGTGATGTATTTAACAATATATTTAGCATTTATTGCCAAATGAAAATAGAATGGTTCTTTTGTTAGTATTACTTTGCAAAATTTTACAAGGCAACGAAGCAAAGATGAACTCGTCCGAATCAGCCTAAATTTTCTTCATTCTTTCATTGATGAAACTGCAATATAGGAAATTATTAAATATTTATAAATTCATTTGATGCACATGTTTTTGTACAGTATTGACAAAAAAACCTTTCTATTTTCATTTACAATTGTTCACTTGGCAATAAATACTAAAAAATACTATGAAATACGTCATTATCTAAAACACTGGGGTGGCCTAATAATTATGGCCGCTAGTGTATGTATATATATATATATATATATGTGTGTGTGTGTGTGTGTGTGTGTGTGTGTGTGTGTGTGTGTGTGTGTGCGTGTGTGTGCGTGTGTGTGTGTTGAGCAGTTATTTGCTTAAAAACAGTATAAAATATACTAAGAAAAAATTGATCTCTCCAAATAAATATTTCTAATTTGATATTAACTTATATCAAATAAAAAGAAATGTAAGGAACCTACAGTAATAAACAGAGATTAACAAAGATAGATAGATAGTTATAAAAATGATAAGATAGATAGATAGATAGATAGATAGATAGATAGATATGAACAAAGCAACCTATATAGATAGATAGATAGATAGATAGATAGATAGATAGATATGAACAAAGCAACATAGATAGATAGATAGATAGATAGATAGATAGATAGATATGAACAAAGCAACCTAGATAGATAGATAGATAGATAGATAGAATTTGACATAGATAGATAGATAGATAGATAGATAGATAGATAGATATGAACAAAGCAACCAAAGATAGATAGATAGATAGATAGATAGATAGATAGATAGATAGATAGATAGATAGATAGATAGATGCTGTTATTTTAACGACATACATGTCTGCATACTAAGTATAACTATTTGGCTCATTGCATATTTTCTTATTGTAAATCTCAACAACCAGACTTTTCGTCAATAAGTTAATACATGAAATTAAAATATACAACGCAACAACAAATAAAACATAACAACGAAATTAACAGTAATAATAATAAAATCAATAATAATTATTGTTATTATTGATAAGAGGATCTGTAATTATAGACCCTGAAATTTTTTTATGAGACCTGTAAGGTGATAAAGGAAGATTTAGTCTATGCATTGAAAAAGTCAAAATGCAGTAATTTTAATCGGTGCAAAAAAAATGCAGTAATTTTAATCGGTGCAAAAAAATTTTAATCGGTGTAAATAACTAATTAATATATGTCTTTTACTAGGGACTGCGCAAATCGTATAAGTGAATGGTATAGCTACTAATCCGAATTGTTTCGAGTTAATAAAGATTTATTAAATAAGATTGAACATTTTTAAAATCCGAAACTTTTCAGTCATAGCGTTCCATAGTACATATATACTCAAACAAACGAATATACATTATTATCCGAATCCCACACAAGACAAACGAGAATTATGATATGCATATACAAAAGTATTATACAGATAAACTTTGACTGTAGCGAGGTCGTTAAAGCAGGTGCCGAACCATATTTTGCCCTGGTGCCAAATCTTTGGTGTTACTAACATAATTCCGAAACAATTTCTCGATCCTTGCTGCTACTCCGTATTCTCCGTCGCCAATAGCTAGCCGTCGGTTTCGGGCCTATTGGTTTGCGAGATACGGATGTCCTATAGCTGCAGTTGCAGGTCAGCTTTTTGCAAATCTTCGTTTTCGGTCAGTGTGTCGTCTGGGTACCGCACAGCACATTCCTAACAAACATGCACGTTACATAAACTTTTCATTCTGAAACAACACAAAATTTTTAAAAAAATGCAGAATTTTCTTTTTCTCCCCTAAAATTCATTCACTAGCAAAGGTTTACAAAAAGTGAGATTTATAATCGGGTGCGATGTGTTTCTTTAGTTTTAGTGCATATATGGTCTATGTCTGATTGGCTTCATCAACGTGTCATGGGATGCTTTGAAAGTATTCGACACCGTGTGAGTGTATTTTAAAGGTCAGCCAGTCAATGATCTGACGGAAGTATGCTTGTAACATATGTTTGAGTTTTTGTGTTGAGGTACAACGACGGTCTTTTTTAATATATGTTTATAAAGACATTTTATCTTGTTTTAGTGTCAGTGAATTTGTAAATGTATTTTTGATACACCATGTATATATATATATATATATATATATATATATATATATATATATATATATGAAGTAAGCCAAAATTTTAGAAATTCATTTTTCGTTGAATGCCCATTTCAGCCCCAAAATTTTCGCTGAAATGGCCATTGAACGAAATTAAATTTTGAAATTGCTAACTACCTAATGAGACATTGTTCTTTCAATGTCGAAACAAAATATACAATTTTGTAGTAGATTGTAGTTTGTGCATCTTCTAAAGTATTATATATATATATATATATATATATATATATATATATATGGGGGGGGTGTAGGTGTTCGCATGTGTGTGTTCGAGAGAGATATATTGAGACAGATATGAACAGAATTATACCTACATATATACATACATACATACATACATACACAGTGAAATAGATACGAGCATATATATTTTATTAATCGTTCTTTTTACGCCTCCGCGTATTTTGCCCTTTTTGTGATATAGATAGATAGATAGATAGATAGATAGATAGATAGATAGATAGATAGATAAAATGAATTTGACATAGATAGATAGATAGATAGATAGATTGAAACCGTCTGAGATAGATAGATAGATAGATAGATAGATAGATAGATAGATAGATAGATAGATGTGAAGGGAAATAAGATAGATAGATAGATAGATAGATAGATAGATAGATAGATAGATAGATAGATAGATAAAATGAATTTGACATAGATAGATAGATAGATAGATAGATAGATAGATAGATTGAAACCGTCTGAGAGATAGATAGATAGATAGATAGATAGATAGATAGATAGATAGATTGATTGAAACCGTCTGAGATAGATAGATAGATAGATAGATAGATAGATAGATAGATAGATGTGAAGGGAAATAAGATAGATAGATAGATAGATAGATAGATAGATAGATAGATAGATAGATAAAATGAATTTGACATAGATAGATAGATAGATAGATAGATAGATAGATAGATAGATTGAAACCGTCTGAGATATAGATAGATAGATAGATAGATAGATAGATAGATAGATAGATAGATAGATAGATAGATAGATGTGAAGGGAAATAAGATAGATAGATAGATAGATAGATAGATAGATAGATAGATAGATAGATAGATAGATTGAAACCGTCTGAGATAGATAGATAGATAGATAGATAGATAGATAGATAGATAGATAGATGTAAGGGAAATAAGAAATAGATAGATAGATAGATAGATAGATAGATAGATAGATAGATAGATAGATAGATAGATAGAATGACTACTTAAGAGTTGCATCATATTTATGCTATGCATTTCAGCGTTTCTTTGGTAGCTTTATGAGGCTCTGATTTTTTTAGTTTGGCCAACTTGGTCACCTATTTTTGTACGTCATAACGACTATGTTTTAGGCTTGTTTTTTTTTCTTTCAAACTGACTTCGGCTCCAGACAATATGAAATGCTTTATGATAGAAAAATGTTAGACTGTCTTGCTTGGTTCCCATAAATAAATAAAACAGCAGGAATTTTTTTTTCTTTCTTCTCTAAAATACCATAAAAAACGAAAATAAGAATACGGGCTTCTCTTAGTCAAACATGCAATTTGACTTTTACAGCTTTTCTTAACGTCTATTGGAGCATTCTTCCGATAATCGATAAATCATTGATATTGATCCGCCTTCGTAGATTACAATGCCAAATAAAAGAGAAAACGTAGGAGGAATTTTGCTACATTTTTCTTTTCAGTTTTGAGAGGAAAACTGTAGCAAAAATCCCTTGAAAATCAGCATAACTGATAGGAATATTCAACTGCCTTAGTCATGATTCTCAACGAGTAGTATTAATGGATATCAAGTTTTTTTACAAACATATATTGTATATAATGGACACACACACACACACACACACACACACACACACATATATATATATATATATATAATCGAAAATCTAAGAGTGTGCCAATAACCTACCAGGGTTTGGCTTAACAGCTCGTCAGGGAAAAATTGGCTCCCTCTCTATATATATTTTTTTTAAAAACTTTCATCCAAAAGAAAAAGTAGGAAGGTAAATCCCAAAGAACCGATCCTAATTAATATTAATATTTTAATATTAAAAAATGATAACAATATATATATTTTTTTTTAATCATCTCACCCCAAGCAAGGCATTCCACTGCCACTATTGCGCATGGGGCTACATAGGGGAAGGTGAAGAGAAGGTGTGGTTAGACATAGGGAATGTCAGGAGGAAGGTGACAGATGAGTAAGGATAGCGAGGATGAGGGTTGGGCAGATGGGAAGAGTGTTTGATAGAATGGGAGCAGGTTAGTGTGTTAGGAGGTGTTTATTGACCTTACATTTAAACTCCTGGAGATTGTATCTGTCGGGGAAGCAATCGTGTGGAAGGGAATTCCACAGTCGGGAAGTGCGAAGAAAGAAACTGTTGGAGTAGAAGTTGCGGTTGCATTTTATCGGTTTCACTGTAAAAGGGTGGGATCTAGTTGCTAATCTAGTATCTCGTGCAAATTCGTATTTAGGGGGCACCAGTGATCTAAGTTCATCGGAGAAGAAGCCGTGAAAGTATTTATAGAAGAGACACAGGGAATCCACGTCGCGCTGGTGGGAGAGAGACTGCAGGCGGTCTGCCAAGTCGGTATCTATCACATTACAGGCCCTCCTCTGAATCTTATCGAGAAGCCCGAGGAGAATAGTAGGGGCACCCGACCAGATATGGCAGAATTATTCAATGCGTCCATAATGGCATTTTCGGCGCTACACGTTTTTCGAGTCTAAAGTTGATTCTGTTCGGGGAAATAAATTGTGACTTCACATATCGAGATCCGTTCGTTTTTCTGGTGGCCAATGTATCGTGTATAAATTAATAACTAATAAGTCGTGAGCAGGTCAAAAAATTCATATACCTGTGTGCGTGTTGGGTTTTTTCACACTCGCACGTTTTCGTTGGGTATAAGCAATTTTTTCACTGATTAGATTTTGTCTTTATACTTCAAAATTGTTTTCAGCGATTTTGATGCATTTCTACTTTACGGGTCATCTAGTTCTTTTTATGGTCCTTGTAATGCCATTTGAATTTAGTATGTGTGTTTTTCTCTTCATTGTAAAGAAATGCTTATTCCGGTAAAGTATTTGTACTGAATGGAACGAATATAATATGATCTGATGAAATGAGCTAATTTAGCTCATAGAAATTAATTATAATTTATGACTAATCTAAATGACGGGTTGAGTTTCCCTTTATAAATATCATATTGATCTAGATAACATCCATTTAGCTCCCTATACAGATAGAACACTTAATATTTATATATCCATTTGCCCACATATTTGTATTTGGAGACCTCAATGCCCATCACTCTGAGTGGCTTGAAAACGCTGTTACTGATTCGGCGGGCATTCACGCCATGAACTTTGCTATTTCCCAATCCCTTACTCAAGTGGTGGACTTCCCCACTCGCTTCCCAAGCACACCCTCGGGTCATTCCTCACTGCTAGATATATGTTTCACCTCTGCGCCCGACGCCTGTCAAGTCTCGCAGCTTTGCCCTCTCGGCAACTCCGACCACGCTGTAGTCTCCCTCAGTATTTCTTTCCAATCTCACTCCCCACAGGATCCCCCTACTTATAGAACCTCCTACCTCTACCAAAAAGCTGACTGGGATGCCTTTCGCGATTTCCTCTGCGACGTCCCTTGGGGAAAAGTGTTTGACCTATCAGTTGATGACTGTGCCTCTGAGGTCTCGTCATGGGTGAAAGCTGGCATTGATGCCTTCATACCCACCAGGAAGTATTGCTTAAAACCTCATTCCTCTCCGTGGTTCTCTCCGGCCTGCTCAGCCGCCATTGCCCACAGGAACCATTACTTCCGTCTATTCCGGAGACAGCCAACTGATCACAATAGGCGCCTGTTCACATCTGCTCGCATTGAGTGCAAGAGAACCCTAAATGACGCCAAACAGTTGTTTGCTGAGAGAATGCGACAGCACATAGCTGACCGCAGGTTCGGCTCCAAGGACTATTGGAGGATTTGTAAACGAGTGCTCAACAATAGGAAATCCTCAATACCTCCTTTAATCCATGGATTTGATGCTCTCACGTCATCTGCGGACAAAGCTGAGTGCTTTGCCCGCAGATTCTCATCCAACTCCACATTCGACTCGTCCGGAGTGCACCCACCCGACTTCCCTATTAGAACTGAGGCCAAACTGCACGACGTATATATTACCCCGACAATAGTATCCAGGGTAATTTCAAAACTCGACCCCCATAAGGCGTGAGGAGACGATGGAATCCCGGTGATAGTCCTTAAGAGGTGTGCCCCTGAACTTTCTCCTGTCCTCTCTAAACTGTTTAACTACTGCCTTTCTGCTTCCTGCTTTCCTGCATGCTGGAAATTCTCCTCAGTCGTTCCTGTCTTTAAGAACTGTGGTGAACCCTCGGACCCATACAACTATCGCCCTATCAGTCTTCTACCGATATTCGGGAAAGTGTTCGAGGCTATAATCAATGCTGAAATAGTTCATCATCTCACCGCCCACAAACTGTTTTCCGACAGGCAATATGGATTCCGATTTGACAGGTCCACAGCCGACCTGCTAACAACTGTAACGGAGTACATGCTACAGGCCCTTGATGAGTCTGACGAGGCACGCGCGGTTGCTCTGGATATCTCCAAGGCTTTCGACAGGGTTTGGCACCCTGGCCTCCTATGCAAACTACGCGGTTATGGTATTACCGGTCGCCTGCTTGACCTAATCCAATCTTTCTTAAATAACCGCAAAATGAAGGTCGTTCTGAATGGGCGTGCCTCTTCGTCCTACAGCACGAATGCTGGTGTCCCACAAGGCTCTATCCTGGGCCCAACGCTCTTCCTTATTTTCATCAACGACCTCCCAGATGAGATCAAGTCCCAAGTAGGCATCTACGCAGATGACACTACAATATACTTCCGCTCCAGTAAGAAACCTGTCGTGGCGGACAGACATAATCTCGCTGCTGACCTTGAGCGGGATCTACACTCTGTGGTGAACTGGGGCAAGAAGTGGCTTGTCAACTTCAATTCCTCTAAGACCAAGCTGTTGTCTGTCAACCATTACATGCAACCTCTTCTGCCTCCCATAAGCATGGACCAGATGATTCTCCCGGAGAGTAATACACTACGCCTCCTCGGACTTACGCTGTCCTCAGACCTCAAATGGAAGCACTATATTGAATCCATAGCAAAATCTACTGCTAAGAAGATTGGGTCACTATGTCGATCCAGGATGTTTTTTCCACCCCAATCCATCCTGCATATATACAAGTCAACCATCCGTCCGTGCATGGAGTACTGCTGCCATTTATGATCAGGTGCCCCTGCCGTTCTCCTCAGTGTTCTTGACAAGCTCCAAAGGAGAGTCTGTATTGTGATAGGTACTGATCTGGCGACTCGTCTGCAGCCACTTTCCCATCGTCGAAATGTGGCCTCCCTCTGTCTCTTCTATAAATACTTTCATGGCTTTTGCTCGGATGAGCTTAAGTCACTGATGCCTCCTCAACAGGTGTTTACCCGTGCAACCAGACTGGCAACTGGGTCCCACCCATTCACAGTCAGGTTAGCCAAACGCAGACGACAATTCTACTCCTGCAGCTTCCTCTCTCGCACTTCCCGCCTGTGGAACTCACTCCCGTATTCTTGCTTTCCTGACGGCTACGACCTCCAGAAATTTAAAAGCAAAGTTAATACTCATCTACTAACCACTGGACTCTAGCTCTCTCCCCTCCCCTGTATAATCTTCACGTTCTCTCCGCCCATGTATCTGTCATTGCACCTGCTTCTCAGCTTTCTATTGTTCCTTTCTAACTAGCTTGTACTCCTCACTCTTTTCTAATTAATCTTTCTACATTTGTGTAACCCCCTGCACATCAGTGGCGTTTCTGCCTTGCTCGGGGTGAAATGATTAAAAAAAAAAAAAAAAAATATTAAGTAGACCTTGTTGGATTATACTCGCCGTTCACTGTTTCTCTCTCTCTCTCTCTCTCTCTCTCATTTTATATATATATATATATATATATATATATATGTATATATATATATATATATATATCAAACAGACACCAACAGCCAAGGGATTTGTTTTTTTTTTTAGAGGTCAACCCATTCACGACGGCCTGAACTATTGCAGACAGAAACGACCCCAATATTTGGAACTGGACTATCTTTCCTTTTTGTTTTCTTTCTTTCTTTCTTTCTTTCCTTCTTTCTCCTCTTTCCCCTTATTTTTATTTATGTTATTTTTATTGTTAGTTCTGTTTGTAATTTTATTTTTAATTTTATTATTAACCCTCTCTTCATTTTAAGAAAAAGATTTTGTACCAGATTTAAGGAATATTGTAAGGTCTGATGAAATGAGCTAATTAAACTCATTGAAATGAACTATAGTTTATAACCAATTGAAATGACGTGTTGAGTTTTCCTTTATAAATTTCATATCGCGCTGGTTGATATCCCCTATGTGGATAGGTCGCAGGTTCGAATCCTGTCGAATGACACACAGTTTTGTAACAAAGATTTATCGTAAATAATCAGGCCGGTAGTAATAAATATGTAATCCTGTTTGATTATAAAACAGAATATCTACTGAAATACGAGTATCGATCAAAAATAAAGTTCAAACAAATCATTTCAAATTAGCGGTTGTTTATAACCATTTTCGTTAATTTCCGCAATATATATATATATAACATAATGATGATCCACGTATACTGTCTTAATATGTATAGGAAAAACTACTAAACAGTTGTAAGTTTAAAAATGTAATATTTTGACAGTATTTATTTATTTCTGTTATTATATATATATATGTTTGACATTTCAGACCGGCCTCGACCTTACATCATTTTTGTTACTGATGAAAGGTCGAGGCCGGTCTGAAATATCAAATATATATATATATAATAACAGAAATAAATAAATACTGTCAAAATATTACATTTTTAAACTTACAACCTTTTAGTATTTTTTCCTATATATATATATATATATATATATATATATATATATATATATATATATATAAAACAGCACAAAACAAGGTAAATTTTATACTTACAGGTATACAAATGATGAAAAAAATGTGGCAGGCGTATTAATTTTTTTTTTTTTTTTTGCTCTTTTCATGTTCATCTTTAGTTTTAATATTTTAAGAACTTTAAGAATTTTAAAAAAAATCCTAGTTGCACCCTGATGAATAACAGGATTGAAACCGGTCGGGTGTTTTCTTGTTTCTTGTTTCTTATATTTTTATAATTTATATGCCTGTAAATATGAAATTTACCATGTTTTGGGCTGTTATTTTATTTTTCAAACAATTTGTATATACATATATATATATATATATATATATATTAGTCATCCACGTACAAGCCTGTTTCGGTGTATAGCTCATCAGTGTGCCTAGTCAATCCATTAGCTTCTGACCGGGATCGCAACAGGACCGATTTGGTGTCAGTCGGAGTAGCTACCCACTAAGCTATAGTCGCAAGATCCTGAGAAGGGAAATTTTAACGTATTGTGTATAAGCAGTGTAGACACACGCAGTCACCGAAAGAACTCAATTCATTTCTGCAGAGTAACGCATAGACCGGAGTAGCTGCTGTTTTCTACGGCATATATATATATATATATATATATATATATACTTCATTTCCAGGGGCGTTGATGCTGCACAAATTCAAATGTTAATTGATGGTAGATGATCACTTCTAACAAGCGCTCAATTTCATTTCACAAATAACATCCACTCGTTCATTATGAAAGATATTTTGGTGACTGAACTTCCGTTACAATTCGATCGTCCCAACACCCACCCCGTTAGATTCTCCGGAACTTCAATCGATATTTGTCGATCTGAGAATTTAGAGGAAGACACTAGTTGTTTGATCTTATATAAATTAGCATTTTGATGTTTGGGAAATCAGGCAGGAAAACGGACCTAATTTTAGCTTAACCTGTCATCAATGTAATAATAATAATAATAATAATAATAATAATAATAATAATATTTATTATATATATATATATATATATATATATATATATATATATATACAATAATAATATAATATGCTATAAAATAATAACGACAACAACGAACCAAATATAAGCAGAGAATGATTCCACACTCTTACTCTTTCCCTCTTCCGATGATGTCTTGGAGTGCAAACATTGAAACAACCATATGATTGTAGAGAAGAGGACATATATAGAAAAAATTATGTACATGTTCTAAAGCATAATTTATAATATATATATATATATATATATATATTCTAATCGTTTTACCTCAAGATAGGTGGCAACACTACTGATGCACAGGGGACTACACAAGAGTAAATGGTTCGATAGGAAGAGAGTAAAGAGAAAGATGAACGAGTTACATGGGGTGCCAGAGAAAGTCCAAGAGAAGAATGGTAAATACAGGTGTGATGACAGTTGCGAAGGTAGAGAGAAAGGAAAAGTTATACAGGTTGATGTAGAAAGAACTGGAGTCAAGTGGATAAGAGATGGGTATTGACAGTGCATTTAAATTCCTGGGGGTTGTAGCCGTCAAGAAAGCAAGAATATAAAAGGGAGTTCCACAGTCGAGAAGTGCTAGTATATTAAGCTGTTGGAGTAGAATTGATCACTGCATTTGGTTGATCTAACTGTGAATGCGTTGGACCCAGTTGCCGGTACGGTTGCACGAGTAAACTTCTGTGGCAGAGGCGCCTGTGACTGAAATTCTTCCGAACAGAAGCCATGAAAATATTTATAGATTATACAGAGGGAAGCCATATCCCGCCGGTGAGAAAGTGGCTGATGTCGAGCCGCCAATTCGAGATCAATTACATTGTAGATTCTCCAATGGAGCCTGTCGAGAACATTGAGATGAACATCGGGGAGAGCCTGGCCATATATGACAGCAGTATTCTATGCACGGACGGATGGTTGATTTGTATATGTGCAAGATGGATTCAGGCGGAAAAATCCTCCTGGCTCGATACAGTGACCCAACCTTCCTAGCTGTGGATTTAGCTATACTCAATGTATTGTTTCCACGGAAGATAAGTCCGAGGAGACGCGGTATATTGCTCTCAGGAAGGATCGCTTGGTCTCTGCGTATAGGAGGCAGGAGAGGTATACTGAGTGATATTAAGAGCATGTATACAGATTGCACCGGAGATCAAGTGACAACATTCAGCACTTTAGCAATGAGTTCTTACTACGCCGCCAGAATGGTTTTACTGATTATATTACCTGGATGGTTTTGGTAATTATTTTACCTGGGATTTGTGATCTTATTACGTGAATAATTTAGTGACTGTGTTAACATTTTTTTTAATCGTGTCACCCCGAGCAAGGCGGTAATGCCACTGATGTGCACGGGGCTACATAAGAATAAAAAGATTAAGTAGAAGAGAGTGAAGAGAGAAGACGAACCAGTTAGAAAGGAGCAAGAGAAAGATGGGAATACAGGTGTGATGACAGTTTCAAAGTGGAGAGAAAGGAAAGGATATACGGCGTGGTGAAAGAACTAGAGTCAAGTGGTTAATAGATGAGTATTGACATTGCATTTAAATTCCTGGAGGTTGTAGCCGTCAGGAAAGCAAGAATATGGAAGCGAGTTCCAATAACTTGGTAGTTTAGGAATTGCGATGCTTGAATGGTTTTAATCACTGTATTCCGTAGAATGGTTTCAATAATTATGTTGCCTAGATGCATTTAGCAACTGTCGTCAAGGTAAGACAACGAAAGGTAAAGAGAAAAAAAAATGAATTATATTACCTTGATACTCAGAAGGTCATAATTAGGGTGTTACATTGTTTTATCAATTTGTCTCCTGTCGTCCTTTTTTTTTTTTAAATATCACCCCAAGCAAGTAACGCCACTGATGCGCAGGGGGCTACGTAAGAGTGAAAAGATTGGAAAAGAGAAAACCGGAAACCACATCCTAAACAGGGAACAAGGGATGCGCCTCTTCACCTGTTCAATAGACGTGGGTGAAGTGTGAACCGGGCGATAGATTAGTCGATCTACTCCAATTGAAAAAAAAAAAAAGAAAAGAGTGAAAAGATTGGAAAAGAGAAAGCCAGAAACCACATCCTAAACAGGGAACAAGGGATGAGCCTCTTCACCTGTTCAATAGACGTGGGTGAAGTGTGAACCGGGTGAAAGTTTAGTGTATCTACGCCAAATGAAAAAAAAGGAGTGAAAAGATTGGGAAAGAGAAAGCCGGAAACCACATCCTAAACAGGGAACATGGGATGAGCCTTTTCACCTGTTCAATACACGTAGGTGGAGTGTGAACCGGGCGATAGATTAGTCGATCTACTCCAATTGAAAAAAAAAAAGAAAAGAGTGAAAAGATTGGAAAAGAGAAAGCCAGAAACCACATCCTAAACAGGGAACAAGGGATGAGCCTCTTCACCTGTTCAATAGACGTGGGTGAAGTGTGAACCGGGTGAAAGTTTAGTGTATCTACTCCAATTGAAAAAAAGAAAAGAGTGAAAAGATTGGAAAAGAGAAAGAAGAAAACAACGTCCTAAACAGGGAAAAAGGGATGAGCCTCTTCACCTGTTCAATAACCGGGCGATAGTTTAGTCTATCTACTCTAATTTGTCCATTTATGGTCGGTTGATGTTATGTCCTCTGAAAATTGATAAAAAGCACACCAGGCTAATCACACTACGGGAAAATGTGACAGTTTTTAAGACACATACAACTGGTTTTCAGGGCGCCTGCTTGATTCATCGCTTGGTCAGAGCTAAAGAGACAACCGTTGCAATAGATAAACCTGCCCTTGTTGTTTCATTTTCATAAAAACTTATGAGCTGAGGGTTTTTTTTTTATCGAAAATCATTGTCTTTTTAAATTTAAAAATGGCCTCACCATAAGTTTGTCATGGTATGTGAACTTGCCTATGCTATTACAAAATGTTATCAATACAGCGCGTTTATGAAGACTAACGCATGTGGTCTTGCTTCATCAGGATCTGATCCAGCACAAAAGTGGTTTATTTAATGGAAACATTGCTTGACAATAATTGAATAAGTTTATCATCTTCCTTATTCAGTGAGTCAGTTAAGTGCCACACGTAATACACGCTTTTAACGATCATATCTGGGCAGAGATTATCCCACAGTAGTTTTCTATTGCTTTCTGAGGTAGACTGGTTGCCAGCCAAGGCATTAAAACCCAATCTGTCCTGTTATTTGACTCATAGCTAGAGGGGGAAGAGATGTATTATATTATTAAGTACTAATTTGTGGCGGATCAGTTTATTACTTCATAACAATAGAAAACTGATCCCCCACTTTTTGCCCAGTAGAAGCCGTAATCATCTTTCCAAATATTATATTAAGTCAAACAGTTAAGTGCCATACCTGATACACGCTTTGGGTGATCATGTCTCAGAAGAGGCATAACTGATTGGGCAGAGATTATCCTGCAGTAAGTTGCCATTGGCTTCTACGGTAGACTGGTTGTCAGCCAAGGCTATAGAACCTAATCTGCCCTGTTATTTGACTCATAGCTAGAGAAGAAAAGGATGTATTATATTATTAAGTTCTAATAAGTGGGGGATCAGCTTATTACTTCATAACCATATAAATCTGATCCCCCATTTTATGCCTCGTAGACGCCTTAATCATGTTTTCAACTATTATATCCAGTCAGTTAGTTAAGTGCCATACGTGATACACGATTTAGGCGATAATGTCATGACTGACTGGGCAGAGATTATCCCGCTGTATGTTGCTATTGCTTTTTACGGTAGACTGGTTGCCAGCCAAGACTATAGAACCCAGTCTGTTCTACTATTTAACAAAAAACTGGAGGGAAGAGATGGATTAATACCTTTTCCAAGGGTATTTGTGCGTAAGTAAATACAAGGATTTAAACTAGTATTCGAACTCGGCACCCCGATTTCTCGTTCCGCGTCGATATCCACTGCACCACAGATCTAAAATTCTATATGACTATGAATTGCGTGACTGGGAACTCGACTGGGAAGTAATATTGCAGTGAGGATGACAGCTTATATGGCGTGCCTCACTTTTCAACAACAACTTGAAAGATACTTCTCCTATGGGTACTAAACCCTGCCACATAGATATAAGTTTATAGACGTTAAGGAGTATTATGTTGAAAAGTAAACCTCATTTAGTCACATTCCATGAGATTACCTTGATCAGCCTATGAACTTCGTATATATAAATAAAGCTTTCAGAATTTTACAGAACTAGCATCCATATCGTGTAAAATTCTAATTTGGTTCGTCTAAGAACCAATGAAAATCTCGTTACTGCCATCATCAAATGACATTAAGCAATATCAAATATAGTAACAGCACTACCCTCTCAAAATATATCTGAGAATTAAAAACAACAACATAACCCCAGTGAGATATCATTACGAAAACTAAATGTTATAACGAAAAAGGACACACATGTAATTTATATCTTTTGGAAAAACTACTTATCTTAAAAAAAATAATTCTAATTTACTTAAGAGAAACAGTAAATTGATGATTACATGCAAACACAGAAATAAATACCTGCTAAAATTCATTGACACGGATTAATATAGATTTTTCTGTACAGACCATTTTTACAATTATTATTATTAATTGTTTCTTTAAACTAAAAACACCAAGTAATATTTTTAATACTTATGTATAATCCGTATACTTTCTAACCTATAAATGTTTTCCCTATTAAATAAGTTTTTTAGAGTTTGCACTTTTTAATTTTAGGTTTAAATTTTAGTTCATACTAAGTTAATTTACATTTAATTAAATTAAATTTTAAAATTAAAAAATTGAATAATATAATTCCAGTATCTTATATAACTACAGAAACATTGCAGGAAATGGAAAATCAAATCACGAAACGGTCAGTTCATAAAGAAAAAAATACTTGTTACAAAATAAATTTAATATTTAGTATAATAGCCTTTTGTTTTGATCACAGCATTCATTCTGTCAGGCATTGACATCACAAGCTTTTTCAATGTATCTAATGGTATCTCCTGCCAAGCAGCTTGTATTTGTTCCCAAAGTGCGTCTTGCAAAGTAACATTAAATTTATCAATTCGAGATGGGGGAATAAGAAAATAGTCAGTCATACCCAAGGTTAATAGAATAATGAGTAGTTTCAAAATAACTTGTTTAATAGAAAATAGGAAAAATTAAGAACAAATTCTTTTTAATACATTTCTTTTACACGTCCGTCTCTTTTTGTGTTTGTGTTTTTTTTTTGTTTTTTTGTTTTTTTGTGTGTGTGTGTTTTTTTTCTTTTTACCTTCGACGGTCCAGTTGTGAAATGGGCAGGCAAAGACATTCCTTGAATTGATAAGGAAGAATTTTGCAAATGTCAATGCTCACTGAACAATTGTCACTGTAATATTTTAGAAGAGCAATATAGAGAGGGAAAGAAAAAGAAGAAAGATAGGAGTGAGAGACGGCGTATGTAAAACAGAGGCAGACTTGGATTGGTGAGAAAATGAATGAGTTTCTTGAATAAAAGGAGAAGAATAAAGACTTCGGATAGAATTTCGTCTAAATGGGTATTACGCAAAATAGATCCTTTTCTGATAATGCTCAGGCGATAAGGGATTGCGCTAAGCTCGCGCATACTGGGACGTGTTAGGGCGTGAGGCTTGCTGAGAACGGGGGTCAAAGAAAATGGTGAAGAAAGAAGGCGATATGTGATTCAGAGGTCTGACATGTAAGTAGATACACATATATATATATACATAGATAGAAAGAGATAGATTAGATAGAAAGATAGAGATAGACAGAAAGAGATAGAAAGATAGATAGAAAGATAGAGATAGAAAGAGATAGAGAGATAGATAGAAAGCAATAGAAAGATAGATAGAGAGATAGATAGAAAGAGATAAAAAGATAGATAGAAAGAGATAGAAAGAAACAGAAAGATAGATAGAAAGATAGATAGAAAGAGATAGAAAGATAGATACAGAGATAGATAGAAAGAGATAGAGAGATAGATAGAAAGATATAGAAAGATAGATAGAGAGAGAGAGAGAGAGAGAGAGAGAAAGAAGAGATAAGATAGAAAGTACTAGTCGTCAGAATAGGACAATGAATGATAAAGAGAAAACAAAGAATAACAACAGGAAAATAGGCTTTAAAAGAGAGGTAAAGATTTGGTAGAGATTGCGTAAGTGGATGAGGTAAAATTTAACCCAGCAATGAATGGCTCTGTCAGGGCAACGAATCACAATTTCTGTTCATAATAAATTACGTTCCAGCACAAGAGGTGAACAGGATTCAATTGACTTTTGATCTCGTATCAGCTATGGCGGAAGACCGAGGAGGTCGGTAAGACAGGAGAACATTGGCAAGGAAAGGTGCGTATGGTAAGGTCAGTTTCAGCCGTATAGTGAATTAAAATTTAGCCAGATTGAAACTTTCAGGGTATGTATAGGTGAGATGGGAAAATTGGAGATGGGTAACCCGAACATGGCAATCAGATATGTGCGCGCTTGGGAATGATTGGTAATAGGATCCTGTTCAGGTGAATGGAAAATGGTAAGCATAAAAAGTGTTGGAAAGGATACGATCTAGTGGATGAAAATTGAGCAAGAGTCGAATAAGTTAGAACAGGGCAAAGTGAAAGCATCGTGCATACCCTCGTTTTGCGGGGCTGGTGGGAGATCATCGATTCGTATCAATTGCTTAATATAGTTATTGAATGTACAGCGCCACGAAATTGGGCTGTTTTACATTTATGTATGTGTATACAAAATAATTTTTGTAAAGTTTTTTTTTAAACATTTCGAAATAAAAATAAATAAGAGAAGGATTTGTGTTGTGGTGCAGTGGATATCGATTCGAAACGACAAACCGGGCAGCCGAGTTCGAATTCCAGTTGAATTCATTGCAATCAGTTAAGCACAAATAGCCTTAGTAAAGGTATTAATCCGTCTCTTCACTCCAGTTATGGGTTAAACAATAGGACAGATTGGGATCTACAGCCTTGGTCGGCAACCAGTCTACCGCAGAATGCAATGGCAACCTTCTACGGGATAATCTTCTTCCCAGTCAGTCATATCTCGAAAGAGACATGATCGCATAAAGCGTGTATCACGTATGGCACTAAACTAAAAACAGTTAAAGCTTCCATTAGGCATAAAGTGGGGGATGGGTTTTCTATTGTTATGAAGTAATAAACTGATCCCCCATTAATTACTACATAATAATATAATACGTCTAACCCCGTTTAGCTATGAGTCAAATAATAGGACAGATAGGGGTCAATAGCCTATTGAAAGCAGAAAGCAATGACAACCTACTACGGGATAATCATCTGCCCAGTCAGTCATGTTTCTTTTGAGACATGATCGTCCAAAGCGTGTATCACGCATGGCACTTAACTAACTGAAATAAGAGAGGTTTTTTGTTTATACTTAACCCGAGTAATATAAATCAAATTTTACTGTCCTAATACTGCAATATATATATATATATATATATATATATATATATATATATATATATAGGTAGAAAACTTTTTTTTCTTTTAAACATGTCAGAATAAATAAATTGCAAACACTATGTTTGCTTATTTTTAATAAAATCCGTTCATACTCACGGATAATCTTTCGCGTATTACAATCAAAAGATCTCAGAAATGAGCTGTAAGATTGACAGATGTTGTTTTCATTCATTTTTCAAGGTATCCAAGAACTTTCAACCTCTTTGCGATATCATCTTCAGGAGTGTGTGTTATGGTAACAAATGTAACCGGAAAACTGTGTTACTAAAAATTTCTGTGCATTTTTAATCCTGCTTCAAATATAACGGTTGACAATGTACGGTAATTTTTAGCAACACAGTTTTCCGGTTACATTTGTTTTCCTAACTCACACCCCTGAAGATTATCTCTTAAAAAGATTAAAAGTACTTGGGAAACCTTGAGAAATGAATGAAAATAACATCTGTCAACGTTACAGTTTCATTTCTAAAATTTTTTGATTGTAATACGCGAATGATTATCCGTGAGTATGAACGTATTTTATTAAAAAATAAGCAAACATAGTGTTTGCATTTTCTTTTATCTGACACACACACACACACACACACACACACACACACATATATATATATATATATATATATATATATATATAGTCATCCGCAGACAGATCTGTTTCGCTGTTTTGCAGCTCATCAGCACGGTTAGACTCCGATTGCTTTTAACCCAAGTTTGAAACCCGACCGAATTGGCGTCAGTCGGGGATTCTACCTCTGTATGAGTAGTGAATATCAGGTGGTTACGCTACCATGGTTTTGACCTTTCGGTTTCGTCAAGCAATTTGTTTTGATTGATCATTTACTAGTTAATGTTTTATTAATCAATAATCTGGAAACTCAAAGTAGGAAAGTAGTTTCTTATGGTAATACTTTCATCAAGGTTTATACGAGCCGAGAAAATATTTTCTAATGTGTCTATATCCAGACATTATATCTGATCTTTCATTTATCTGATATTTCATATATTTACGCAGAAGAAATTATAAAATTTTACATTGCAAAAATTAATGAAGTGTTTTTGTCTGAAGCGTTTCATTCTTTAAGAATTAATCAGACTGAGATTTTGTTTATATCGATGGGACTACACATCTGTACGAGCAAGAAACCCTAGGAATTTTAAATTTAAAAATGTTTATATTTTTAAAAAAAATCTTTTGTTTTGTTTCTGGTTTATTGTGGATTTTTTTTCATGGTATATAAACCCTAATGGGTTATTGAATACCGACATGTTTTTTAGAATAGTTTCGTATAAGCAGAACATGTATTTTTTGTAGGAAATCAGTTTGTAGATCAGGTTTCATTGTGGATGAAGAAAAATTTATCCCAGCAATGGATGACTCTGTCAGAGCAACGAATCACAATTTCTGCTCATAGTAAATTACTTTCTACTGCAAGAGTTGAACAGGATTGATTGGTTTTGTCCCTATCAACTCTTGCGGAAGACTGAGGAGGTCAGTAAGCTGAGACAATATTGACAAGGAAAGGATCGTATGGTGAGGTCAGTTTAAGCCGGATTGTGAATCAAAATTTGCCAGATTAAAACGTCCAAATGTCAAAAATCTATTTTTATTGGGGATAGTTTTTGTCGAAAGTCAAATGTATTGCTGTTAATTTTTTATAAAAATGTATTGTTGGTATTTTACTGAGAAACTGTAAATATTTTTTTTAATTTCGTAATCTTTTTGGCTTTCAGTTTTTAAATTTATTTTTTATTTTTTATTTTGTTATAGTTTCAATATTTCCGCAAAGATGGAACCCTGACAGTTGCCAACCCATTGTTGGAACCCTAACAGTTGCTACAACCTTGGATTAGGGGGGAACTGGAGAAAAAGTAATTAAGAGTTTATATTTTGAATATGTAATAATACAAAAATTATACCTAAGATAGTTGAGTTATCTCGCCTTGTCAACTTCACTCATTTCGAAGGGATAACACGTTTAATTTCGTTGCTGTGAAGGGTCGAACTACTAACTAGTACGTAAAACACCCAACTACACAAGGACCTCAGTCCAGTGGACTCATAATTGTTTATTATAGCCTCAAACACAACAATATCTTCGCAAGAATAGTATTGTTTCTACTGTATTAAAACTTTCAAGTTGTGTTCTGTTTTCTACTTGTACCGACTTCATCAGTTGTGATATTAACCATCATATGTGGCCTAAATCACCATAATAAGGGCGATTTTATTACAACTATTAAGTTTCATCACTTTGGTTATTAGATATTCTATATTCGATCTCTCTCTCTCTCTCTGTCACTCTCTCTCTCTCTCCACACACACACACACACATATATATATATTAATCATATCACCCCGAGCAAGGCGGTAAGGCCACTGGTGTGCAGGTGGCTGCGTAAGAGGGAATAGATTGGAAAAGAGAAAACCGGAAACCACATCCTAAACAGGGAACAAGGGATGAGCCTCTACACCTGTTCAATAGACGTGGGTGGAGTGTGAACCGGGCGATAGGTCAGTCTATCTACTCCAATTCGTTCAGTCTACACACACACACACATATATATATATATATAGTGTATATATATATATATATATATATATATATATATATATATATACACACACACTACCGGCCATAATTATTAGGCCACCGCAATGTTTAAAAAAATGATGTATTTCATACTATTTTTTAGTATTTATTGCGAAGTGAATAATTGTAAATCAAAATAGAATTGTTCTTTTGTTAACATTGCACAATAACATTGGCATCAAATGAAATTTTAAAATATTTAATAATTACCATTATTGCAGTTTCATCAATAAAAGCATGAAGAAGTTTTAGGGTGATTCGAGCGAGTTCATATTTGCTTCCTTGCCTTGTAAAATTTTGCAAAGTAATAATAACAAAAGAACCATTTTTTATTTCATTTGACAATAAATACTAAAAATAGTACAAAATACGTAATTTCTTTTCAAAAAACTGGAGTGTCCTAATAATTATAGCCGGTAGTATATATATATATATATATATATATACAAGGACAAGGATCATCTTATTAATCTTTCCTTTTGGTAGGAGTAAGGGAATACAAAAACTATTCATATCTTTCATTATCCCAGCAGCCTTCGGTCACTTCTCTAGCCATTCTAAAGAGAGTTTTTTTTTTGTTATTAGTTTTTTTCAATGTCTTGTCTGTACGGAATGTATTTTTTTGTGTTGTATTTAAATACTAATGGGAACATTTATTGAGAGTCCTACTTGTGTTGGCTATTGCTGGAAGTCTCGTAAGTGACATTCTATTTTGTTACATCTTATAGCGGAGTGGGTATGTTTACATTGTAACTCTAGTAACACACATAAAGGAAAAACCATACATTTAGTTAAAAATAAAAATTATCCAAGGTAATGGCAAAAAGAATAGCCGAAAGTGATCGGATATAAAAAACATTTTGACAGTTTTTGAGCACTTTATGTCCTGAAAAGAAAAAAATAAATGCATACGAGCCCAAATGAAATTTAACATAAAGTTTAATCGCAAGAGGGATTGCTGCCGAAATACGGGGAGACAGAGATACAGAAAGGCAGAGAGAGTTTAAAAAGCGTAATCACCGCCGCACGATATATTACATGGAAAAATGCGTGCATGAAAAGTAATATTGTTAAGATTATATTAAACCTGGAAATTAACAGGATACGTTATTAAATCTGGAAAAGTAAAGGACATGATATTTTAGTGAAATAAAAAATAAGAAATTTCTTACTTAAAATATTGCAGCTAAAAATAATTCAAATTTTAATTTTAGCTGCAATATGGAAGAAGCGATAGGGTCTGATAGCCAAAACTGAGTTCTGTTTGTGTGGCATAGTTCAAAATCCTGTTACTAGACATAGGGTCTTCCAGCGGTCACACTTTTGACCCCGGGTAGCAGTATCTCTTCAAGGCACGTGTTGAGTCTGAGTCATTACCAATAATTTCGGTATTGCTGTTCTTTTGTCATTAGCTTTAGACTCATGTAACTCGTTCCGAATTCTCAGATTGCCACCCAAATACTCTGAAATGTCCGCATTGAAGATTCCGATGCGAATGCCTAGCAGGACGGCATGTTGTTTCGAAATTTCGGGCGGAGTGAATTGCGTCATAGTGTTTTTTTCTGAAATACGGTGTGTAACACCGATTCATACAGTCCACCCAACAAAATCAAAAACAAAAAAGGCACACGCGCAAAATTAAACCGTCGACAATTTACCAGATGTATTGTTTAACTGACAGAAACATATATTAATGGATACTAACATAATTTCAAAGCTTGACCCCCATAAAGCGAGCGGCGGTGACGGAATCCCAATCATTGTCCTGAAGAAATGTGTCTCTGAACTCTCCTCTGTTCTCTCTAAACTCTATAACTACTGCCTCTTTGCTTCTTGCTTTCCTGCCTGCTGGAAGTCCCCATCAGTGGTCCCTATATATAAAAATACTGGTGAATACTCCGACTCGTCTAATTCTTGCCCTATCAACCTCCTACAGATATTTGGAAAACGTTCGAAGCCATCATCAACGCCGAGATGGTTCAACTTCTCACAGCCCAAAGTCTCTTCTCTGACAAACAGTATGGTTTCCGCTTCACCAGGTCTATTGCTGATATGCTCGCGACCATCGCTGAGTATATACAGCAGGCTCTCAACATAAACGGCGAAATGAGATTTGTATATCTCTAAAGCGTTTAACAGTCTGTTTATGCTGGCATTCTACGCAAGCTGTGGGGCTGTCGTATAACTGGACAATTGTTTGACATAATCCAGTCATTCCTTTCAAATCGCGTAATGAAAGTAGTATTGAAGGGACATGCCTCCCAATACTATCACACGAACGCAGGTGTCACTCAAGGCTCTATTCAAGGTCCTATGTTTTTCCTTATCTACATTAACGATCTTCACGATGTAATAAGATCCCAAGTAGGCATATACGCTGACGACACTACGGTTTACGCTCGCCTCGATCGAATATCTGCCGATGCTAACAAAGCAAACCTCGCTGCCGAGCTTGAAAAGAACCTCGAATCCGTGGTGGACTGGGGTAAGGAGTAGCTAGTGAATTTTAATGCTTCCAAAACGGATTTTCTATCTATTAATCATCACAGACAATCGCTCCTACCACACCATCAGCATGGGTCCGGCTAGTCTTCCTGAAAGCAAAACAATGCGCCTACTCGGATTAAATCTCTCAAGTTCAATGACTATATAAAATCAATAGCTAAATCCGCTGCTAAAAAGGTCGATTTTCTGTGTAGGGCCAGGAAATTTTTTTTTCCGCCTGAATCAGTCCTGCACATATATAAGTCTACCATCCACCCGTGCATTGAATACTGCTGCTATATCTAGTCGGGTGCCCCTGCTATCCACCTATGGGTCTTTGACAAACTGTAATGTAATCGATCCCGATATAGCAGATCAAATACACTCACTTTCTCACCGGTAATTTATGGTTTCTCTGTGTCACTTCTAGAAATACTCTCACAGCTTCTGCTCCGATGAACTTACCTTAGTATGAATCGAATCGAGCCACAAGATTAGCAACTAGATTTTAATCAATTAATTAATTAAGCATAATTTTTTTTACTATGGAACCAATAAAATGTAAACGCAAATTCTACTCAAACAGCTTCTTTTCTCTCACTTCCCACCTATAGAATTCTCTTCCGTTTACTTGCTTCCTCGACAGCTACAATCTCCAAGAATTTAAATATAAAGTCGATACGTCTCTCCTATCTGACTAACTTGCATCCTCTCTCTCTCTCTCATGCTCTTTTCTCCGTCCACCCCACTCTTATCAGTATTCCCACCCTTCTCTTACCCACTTTCTAAAACTCCCTATAACCTTTCACTCTTTCTCATAACTTTCCTTCTATATAATTCTTTGTTTACGGGTGGCAGCCAACTGCCTTGCTTGGGGCGATAGGATTATAAAAAAAAACTGAGGGCGCTTAGACGTAGTGTAATGGTTAACAAGGTTCTCATTATAGATCTGTTACGACTGAATATTTAGTTTGGTCCCAAATGGGTTGTCTACATTTTCGGTCATTTATCATATCTAAGCTACAATTAAAAATCATTTTTGTCTCCCTCGGTCAATTACGAGTGAATACTACGTCCCCATATTTTCGGTCTTCCGTCGAGCTAAACGAAGATCATTACCATATTTATGGACGCTTATTAAAAGCGACAACTGAATTTTCAAATGTAATTTTTTGGTAT
The DNA here is from genome assembly GCA_037127315.1 of Ascarosepion bandense. NCBI lineage: Eukaryota > Metazoa > Mollusca > Cephalopoda > Sepiida > Sepiidae > Ascarosepion > Ascarosepion bandense. Next base: position 1,325,345 of record JBBBDQ010000510.1, read on the forward strand.
ATTGAAAGCTATTACGTGACTGCATTGCAATATCTCAGTACGTTAATATCCAATTTTTATAGACATAATAGAAGCATTTTGATTTCGTTATTACGGAATAAATGGAGACAATGAAATTTTCTTACGGCTTTCACTGGAAAGATAAGGGTTGGATCTAAACGCATTCTAGTCAGGTAAAATCGATACCAAATTTACCAATTCTGATATTTCGTAATCCGCTTTGAAAAAAGTAGCGTTATAAAACGTAAAAATGAGTTGTTAATTAAGGTAACTTTTAGAAAAGTAACCTGAAAATGCGCAGATCAGAAATTGCCACCGAAATTCATTGCAAACCAAATATTTGCAGTATAAAGATTTGTGCAAATATTTTAGACACTTCATATTTCTGTATTCGAATGGACACAGCTTAAAATTATGATTCTACTTTAAATCCAAAATTTCAACCGAAATAAATTGTAAATGAAATAACATATAAACCGAATATTTTTTCCATATGTTATGAATGTGTAATAGATTATAGATTTTAAGAAAAATATGCAATATTTTTGAGGAATAAATCTTTGAGGTAATCCAAACGCTTTAGGTAAATAACTAATAATATTCGATTTCAGAATTTTTCATTGCGTTTCTATATTATTATTATTCTTGTTATTATTATCACTATAAATATATTTCTACTATGGTCGCACTACCTACCAAGTCTGCAGGAAAAACTAAGGCAGGTCATGGTGTTTTGTTATTGCTCCATTTCATGTTTTTTCATATCTCACACCTACTCTCTCCAACTCTCTCCCTCTGTACATCCTAAGTCGTCTATCACCCTCCTTCTGACATTTCCTATACCCAATCCCTCTATGTAACCTCCTGCGCTATAGTGGCAGTGGAATGCCTTGCTTGGGGTGACACGATTAAAAAGAAATCTCCCTAACATCCCTAGCGTTACATAGACAAATTTCTCTTTAGTGTGTGGGCTGTACTTAACAAAACAACTTTTAATATAACTCTTAAGCTGGGGTTTCCAGGGATTCTTTCAATGTGTTTTTTTTTGTCCATTTTTTTATCATTCCATTTTATTATTATTATTATTATTATTATTATTATTATTATTATTATTATTATTATCCCAAAATATATCACTCGTTCAAAATAATTTAAGTGTCGACTTTGTTAAATTTATATGAAACTTGTCTATATTTCTGAAATGAGGTATTGTTATTATTTACGTTGTTTACACTATTCGCTAAACTTCGATCCTTTCACACCATATGCCTCCAACGAATCCTGGGAATATTTTGGCCAGAGAAGATCTCTAATGAAGACCTGTTGAAGAGATGCAAGCAAGAGAACATGGGTACCATCATTACAAGAAGGCGGTGGAGATGGATTGGGCATGTGCTCCGGAAAAATCTACAGTCATTCACAAGAACAGCACTGCACTGGACCCCAAATGAAAAAGAAAGAGGAGAAGACCAAGAACGACATGGAGAAGTACGGTGGAGAATGAGATGAAAGCATGCAGTACTCTTGGAATTCATTGAGTAGTCTGGCCCAAGATAGACAGAGGTGGAGAAACTTTGTTGCTGCCCTACACACCATTGAGTGCAACGGATAATGAAAAATAAATTAACAATTCTGTTTCTTTCATCTTTGTCGCCATATTTACAACGTGTCAGCCATTTTACACTCTGACCTTACTCAGTCGATTGACATTTTGAACTGAACTCTTTATTTACCGACCATATGTGATAGTAAGATTCGCTTCGCAGCTTACTACCTAGCAAGTTCACTCTACATATCTTGGTTGAAATTTTGGGAATTATCCTTTTATGCGTTTCGACTTTAATCTAAAATTGGTTCCAATATCAGAAATATTTTTGATTACCCATTCAATGTTTTTCCATCCTTGTGTCAAGTTACGAGTGTTTCTTGTACAATGTAACGACTTTCATGGCCAGATTCTCAAAGACTAAACACATTTCCATGCCTCCTCCTCCTCCTCCTCCTCCTCCTTTTTCTTCTTCTCCTTCCTCTTCTTCTCCTCTTCCTCTTCTTATTCTTCCTCCTCCTCCTCCTCGTCTTCTTCTTATTATTATTCCTCCTCCTCCTCTTCTTCTTCCTCTTCTTCTTCCACCACCTCTTCTTCTTCCTCTTCCTCCTCCTCCTCTTCTTCTTCTTTTTTTCTTGTCTTTTCAAGAGGTAGGCTATCATGGCTCTCCACATCTCCCTATCTCTGGTAGCTCTTAGCACACTTTCTCCTGTTACACCACGCAACCCTCGTTCCGTCATCCACCAGATCAGGTCCTTCAAATATGTTATCCGCTGCTTTCCCCTGTCTCTTTTTCCTTCTATCTGGCATGTTAGTATCAGGTTCTCCAAGCCGCCCTTCCTCATTGCATGTCCCAGGAAATTTAGCTGTCTTTTTGTGAAGCAGAGCATTAATTTCCTTTTCGTTTCCATCCTTTTCAATAGCTCATCATTGCTCAGATGCTCGATGCATGATATTCGCAGCATTCTTCTGTAGAACTACTTTTTAATTGTTTTAATGATATTGTCCAGCATTTAGTGCCATATTGAAGAACTGACAACACATAGCAATCCAGTACTCTCTTCTTGGTTTCTAGCGAAATTGTCCTGTTTCTTAATACTCTACACAGCTCATGGAATGCATCCTTGTGCTTTTGGATCTCAAAAATATAAATATATAGAAACTACTGTGACCACAAAGTGAGAGTTCAGTTTATGTATTGATTGTAATATGGAACTGATCTCCCACTTTATACCCAGTATACTTCTGTAGAACCACATTTCAGTTGCTTCAAGTTTGTCCTTCATCTTTGATTATATTGTCCAGCATTCACTGCCATATTGAAGAACTGACATCACATAGCAATCCAGTACTCTTTTCTTTGTTTCTAGCGAAATGTTCCTGTCTCTTAATACTTTACTCAATACCTGAAACGTGTCCTTCGCCATGCCAATTCGCCTTCTGATCACTGTGTTGCACCTTCCGTCTTCTGTTAGAACATTTTCCAGGTATTTAAATTTTTGTACCTGTTTGATTTTAGTATCCCCCACCTGTATTTGGCATTTTAGGCTGCCCTTTTTGCTAATGACCATGCATTCGGTTTTCTTGCAGTTGATTTGTAGTTATTTTTGTCACTCTCTCCAGATACCTTCTGTAGGAGGTCTTGTAGTTTTCTTTCCGTGTCTGCTATCATCTCTATATCATCTACGTACTTCATGTTGTTCAAATTGTGGCCTCCGATGACGAATCTTGATATAGCACCTAGAGCCCTCAGAATACTCCCTCTCTACAAGTTGAATAGATCCGCTGAAAAGACTCATCCTTGTCCTACGCCCCTTTCTATTTTTGTATATCTGCTGAATTAGTTACCTGTCCGTATGCAGTCGTTTTGCTGCCAGTAGAGATTACTTGATGACTCTTATGTCTTTCCCAAATATGTCGAGACTGCTGAGCATCTCCATCAGTTCCTTGTGGCGTATTTTGTCGAACGTCTTTGCATAATCGATAAAACGTAAGTACACGTTCTTTTCTATTTCTATTGACCTTTGGAAGATCATTCATGATTTCCCTACCAGACTTTTTCGTTAAGAAGAATGGATATATTCCCCGCAAAATTAAATGAAAAAAAACTTCCAAAAGACAGATGAACTTTTTTGTAGGTTCAACGGCCATTCGATACAATGGAACTATTCATCTATACTGTCCGAATAAGAGATGTAAGTGTTTTGTTTCATATTTGTTTAATCAAATCACACCGGGCAAGGCGGCAAGGCCACTGGTGTGCAGGGGGCTACGTAAGAGTGAATCGATTGGAAAAGAGAAAGCCGGAAACCACATCCTAAACAGGGAACAAGGGATGAGTCTCTACACCTGTGGGTGGAGTGTTAAGCGGGCGATAGTTCAGTCTATCTACTCCAATTGAAAAAAAATGAGAAAAAGTGAGAAGATTGGAAAAGAGAAAGCTGGAAACCACATCCTAAACAGGGAACAAGGGGTGAGCCTCTTCACCTGTTCAATAGACGTGGGTGGAGTGTGAACCAGGCGATAGTTCAGTCTATCTACTCCAATTGAAAAAAAATGAGAAAAAGCGAAAAGATTGGAAAAGAGAAAGCCGGAAACCACATCCTAAGTAGGGAACAAGGGATGAGCCTCTACACCCGTTCAATAGACGTGGGTGGAGTGTGAACCGGGCGATAGTTCAGTCTATCTACTCCAATTGAAAAAAAATAAGGAAAAGTGGAAACATTGGAAAAGAGAAAACCGGAAACCACATCCTAATCAGGGAACAAGGGATGAGTCTCTACACCTGTTCAACAGACATGGGTGGTGTGTGAACCGGGCGATAGTTCAGTCTATCTACTCCAATAGGAATTTTTACATGTATTGAAGAAAAGATTATAACGGTGGTGATTACATGTATTCTAATACTCATCGATGGAAATAGGTAAAAATGAAGCCAAGACAAGCATTTTAAAGTTTGCCGCTATTAACAATAAATAAAAAAAAAACACTGTTTAGATAATCGACACTGGGACCGAACAATGCGATTCTTGATTGCAAAGAATGGGGAGTTCAACTGACATATGGTAACTACCAGCGTGTTTCTATCTGTTTTAGTGAGGAGAATGGACATCCAGCAAGATTGAAACCATGGTCCGGCTATTTGAGAATGTGTCTTCATGCCGTGTCAACGACCATCAAAAAATAAATGGGGACGACTGAAATCCGTAACTATATATGAAGCCAGAAGCGGTGAGCATGTCATCGTTGTGCTGAGGGCTTCCTAGACGAAAGTTAGAGGCTTAGACAGGGAGTTCTCTGATTGAATCAAACAACATGGGTCCGCGGCCAAAGCTAGACTTCAAATTGCGGAGAGGTATTGGTTGAGTTCATAACAACTCGAAGGCTGAACTCTGTAAGATCTACGCAAGAATGAATAACCCTGCAAAATATGTAGAATACTCTTCGGGTGCTAGACTGCTCAGCGACCCAATGCACGCATACACCTCGTGATTATTATTATTATTATTATTATTATTATTATTATGATTATCATGTCATTTTTCATCATATTTCGATTTCTGCTTTGGTCTCACTACTAACCAACTCTGCGGGAAGACCTAAGGCAGGTCGTGGCGTGTTGTTATGACTCCATTTTAGGTTTTTCTATCTTCCCTATCATCACTAGCATTACATAGATAAAGTTTTCCTTAGTGTGTGGGCTGTACTTAATAAGACAATTTTTTGTATATCTTTTAAGCTGGGGTTTCCAGGGATTCTTTCAATGTGTTGTTTTGTTCCATTTTTATCATTCTAAGTGCACCTACTATCACTGGCACAACTCTTGTTTTCAATTTCCACATTTTTTCTATTTCAATTTCCAGGTCTTTATATTTTGACAGTTTTTCAAATTCCTTGATTGCTATGTTACAATCCGCTGGACAAGTCATATCAATTAATAGACAAGTTTTCTCCTTCTGGTTTTTAACAATAATGTCTGGCCTGTTTGCTTCAATTTTTCTGTCTGTGTAGATGGTGTAATCTCATAGAATGGTTACATCTTCTATTTCTGTAACCGGTGCTGGGTGATGTTCATACCAGTGTTTGTTTACAGCTTTTCCATAATGTTTGCACATTGCCCAATGTAAATATTGCCCAAATCTATCGTGTCGATTTTTATATTCATTTGGAGCAAGCACAGAACAGCCTGAGATTAGGTGGTCTATTGTTTCTTGGTGTTTATCACAAAACCTGCATTTTGGATCCATATTGTTATTATTATGTCAATTTTCATCATATTTCGATTTCTGCTTTGGTCTCACTACCAACCAAGTGTGCGGGGAGACCTAAGGCAGGTAGTGGCGTGTTGTTATGACTCCATTTCATGTTTTTCTATCTTCCCTATCACCCACAGCATTACATAGATAAACTTTTCCTTAGTGTGTGGGCTGTACTTAATAAGACAATTCTTTGTATATCTCTTAAGCTGGGATTTCCAGGGATTCTTTCAATGTGTTGTTTTGTTCCTTTTTTTATCATTCCAAGTTCACCTACTATCACTGGCACAACTCTTGTTTTCAATTTCCACATTTTTTCTATTTCAATTTCCAGGTCTTTATATTTTGACAGTTTTTCAAATTCCTTGATTGCTATGTTACAATCCGCTGGACAAGCCATATCAATTAATAGACAAGTTTTCTCCTTCTGGTTTTTAACAATAATGTCTGGCCTGTTTGCTTCAATTTTTCTGTCTGTGTAGATGGTGTAATCCCATAGAATGATTACATTTTCTATTTCTGTAACCGGTGCTGGGTGATGTTCATACCAGTGTTTGTTTACAGCTTTTCCATAATGTTTGCACATTGCCCAATGTAAATATTGACCAACTCTATCGTGGCAATTTTTATATTCATTTGGGGCAAGCACAGAACAGCCTGAGATTAGGTGGTCTATTGTTTCTTGGTGTTTATCACAAAACCTGCATTTTGGATCCATATTATTATGCATAATATTTGCCTGAAAGTTTCTAGTGAAAAGACTTTGGTCTTGTGCTGCAAGAATAAAGCCTTCAGTTTCAGACTTTAATCCAGATGCACATAAACATCGATGAGTATTAACTTTGTCAACATTGGATTTATTGGCACGTTCTGGATATTGGCCATGCAGAGGTTTGTCTTGCCAGCGCTGTTTCATCTGTTCGAGAGCTTTATCTTTGGCTTTTATTTTCCTATTTTTTGCCGCAATAGTTGGTTCTTGGCTTCTGTTTTGCTTTTCTACAGAATCTACTAACTGTAAATCTTGTTTGTATTTACTGCCTTCTTTTATTATTGAATAATTTTTCTTTCTTTCTTCATGTTGCCTTACTAATTGTATCATCCAATCCTTTGTTGTTTCTATGTATGTTAGTAAGCCAATAGTTGTTGTCTTGTATGACAATTCCAGCTGAATAAGACCTCTTCCACCTTCTTTACGGGGTATGTATAGACGGTCTACATTAGCCTTTGGATGATGCATCTTATGCTTAGAAAGAAGCTTTCTTGTTTTAGCATCCATTCGCCTGATGTCGTTTAGAGTCCAGTTTAAGATGTTAAAGCTATATTGGACAACTGGGATTGCAAGGCTATTAATGGCCATAACTCTGTTCTGTGAATTTAATTCAGTTTTTAATATCATTCGTAGCCTTCTATAGTACTCTTTACGCACTATTTCTTTCATTTTTTTATGGTGAATGTTTTCGCTCTCATTTACACCTAGGTATTTATAAGCTTCTTCTGGTTTCAATTCTTTTATTGTTACAACAGGGTCTAAGCTAATTGTGGATGTTTCTTGTATTGATCCACGTAAAACTGTAGATTTAGCACATTTATTCAAATTAAATTTCATTCCAATGTCTTCGCTGAAGCATTTTACAGTTTGCAGAAGACCTTCCAGCTCATTATCATTCTTAGCATATAACTTCAAGTCATCCATGTAAAATAGATGGCTTATTTTCTTTTGGCCTATTTTATAACCACATTCTGTCTTATTAAGTTGACTGATTAGTGCTATTAATGATATGCAGAATAGTAATGGAGACAAAGAATCACCTTGAAATATACCTCTTTTGATGTTTATTTCATCAGACTTATAGGTTCCATTTATATGATTGAGGTAAAGGGTTGTTTTCCATATAGACATGCACTGTTTGATGAAATTGATGATGACGGGCGATATCTTGTATATATTTAAAGTCTTTAAAATCCAGGATTGTGGCACACTATCGAATGCCTTTCGATAATCTATCCAGGCAGTACTAAGATTTTTCTTTGTACTGTAGCAGTTTTCCAGGATCATTTTGTTAATTAGCAATTGGTCTTTACAACCATAACAGCCACGTTTGCACCCTTTTTGTTCAAGCGGTATCATGTCATTTCTTTCTAAGAATAAATATGTCTGTTTTGTTAAAATAGATGTTAATAGTTTATATGTTGTCGGAAGACATGTAATTGGTCTGTAGTTTTTCGGGTTGTTTGTGTCACCATTCTTCTTCTTCTTCTTCTTCTTCTTATTATTATTATTATTATTATTATTATTATTATTATTTAAAAAAAACAATCTCAATTTTCGATGACATTTGCAATATTTGGTGTTTCGAGATGTCTAAAATCTATAATCTTTTCTTTGGATGGAAATTGAAATTCGACAGAATATCACGATATGCTCGGAGTAGACATACATCCAATTATATAAACGGTCCAATCTTTTTCAATAAGGATGGTGCTAACCAAAATTTGAAATCGACCATAAATTACTGCAAAGAAGAATCGCCTTAGAAAATCTCTTATTCTATGAAATAAATTACATTTTGTTGCATAATATTATTGAAGTATACCAAAGAGGAAATTGGAATATAACTGCCCAAAGTATATTAATGCACACTGGGAGATCACGAAGATAGATTGAGCCAAAATCTATTATTTTGAAGTTATATTCTTTATTACGGACATTTTCAAATTAAATTATACATAACAAGTATTCATTTCGGTTGCAAAATTAATAAAAGAGTTTTCTGAAGTGATGAGCTACTTTTTATAATTATTGCAGTTTCGTTTCTGAACAGTTGTTCAGTTGATTTATTATGTATTATAATAAAATTTAAAATTTCCAAATATTTTTTTAAGTTCCTCTTAAATAGACTGTTACCGGTTATAAGGACAATAGATGTTCAAATGCGACAATTCAATATGTTCTTTAATAATAAAATTAATAAAAGAGTTTTCTGAAGTGATGAGCTACTTTTTATAATTATTGCAGTTTCGTTTCTGAACACTTGTTCAGTTGATTTATTATGTATTATAATAAAATTTAAAATTTCCATATATTTTTTTAAGTTCCTTTTAAATAGACTGTTACCGGTTATAAGGACAATAGATGTTCAAATGCGACAATTCAATGTGTTCTTTCATAATCGTAATTACAAAATGATCTGCTTCACAATAAGCAAACATAACGCGTTTATTGTCAGAGCGGATAGTTTTAACTTCTGTTAGAAATTATAAAACCTTTACCTGAAAATAATTATCCGTGAAAATTAGCATCTACACTGAAGGTTATCCTACCTTGCAATATCGATGGGGTTTAAGAACTTCTTCCTTGAATATTCTTTAAATCAATTCACACCAAGTAAGTCCATATATATATATATATATATATATATATATATATATATCACGATCAGAAATCTCGTGACACCCCTGAGTTGTGTGGGCAATGGATTTACTGCAGCTAAAGTAGAAGTGGTATATCTTGGACAAGACAGCCTGATAGAGACCAAACTTCTTCAGGCTGGTTATGAAATTTATATTCATATTTTTTCTTCACATAGACCGGTTACCACCCAAGGCTATAAAATTCAGTCTGTCTTGCTAGTTATCCATAGCTTGGGTATAAGAGAACCATTCATACATTAACAGTTAAGTTCATGCAAAGAAATAGAGAGGGTTGAAAAATTAAATATGGGGGTAGGAAAAATAGTGAGGGGGTGGGGAAAGAAGTAGAAAGAGAGTAGGAAAAAGAAATAGAGAGGGTTGAAAAATTAAATATGGGGGTAGGAAAAATAGTGAGGGGGTGGGGAAAGAAGTAGAAAGAGAGTAGGAAAAAGAAATAGAGAGGGTTGAAAAATTAAATATGGGGGTAGGAAAAATAGTGGATGCAGATTGCTTTTGTAAAGTAAAAATGTCACTGAAATTATTATAGAAAAACTTTACATTTTTCTATAATAATAAAAGATCTAACTTTAAGCAAGTTAGTTAACTTTGTTAGCAAAAGAGAAGACATCAACAAAAACTAATATATATATATATATATATATATATAGAGAGAGAGAGAGAGAGAGAGAGAGAGAGAGTGAAAGAGAGAGTGAGAGAGAAGAGAGAGAGCGAAATAAATAAAACCTTTTCTTGGAACTTATATTTTAGTTTTAACTGGAAGCTGAATGACTACATTTACTATTTGCTGTATAACCAAGCCATGTATTCGAGCTTATTTTAAACAGAAATTGTATTAAATGGAATCGAATATTTTGAGATTTTTTTTTTCAATTTAAAAAATATTTTTTGTCCATCTTTGAGCGATTGACACATTTATAAACAAAAGTGAATTCTCGGATTTAAAAATCTTGCAAAAATAAAATATACATCTGTGACAAGTTATCTTAGCAAATTAACAAATTTAATGTTAAATTAATCGGATTTACACAAAAAATTAATTATTTATAGCATGAAATTTAGTTTAAAACTACATCTTAATCACAGAGTGTTGGTATTTCTGAACATTCCTGTATGATTTGACATGTGACAACAGCCAGATGCTGAAAAGCGAAGTGTCTATAGTTAACACACTTGACATAATTGTCCAAATCTTTTTTCCTGTAGGAGAAAAAAACTGTGAAAGGCATGACATTTTAATGTACATACAGAAATTACCATATAAAATTTCAAATGCACAAAAAATTCTAATTGTTTTAAAAAAACCGATGGCTCGATGATTTGCATTAAAACTTTCAATTTTCGATGAGTAAATATGGTCTTCACTTCACAGCTTAATGATCTAACGCATACAAGTCTTTGAAATATTTTAAGAAGACTTTTGAAACTTTATAAATTTTAAATTTCATTATTAATCAGAAGAATTGTTTTTCTCGGGATCTTATTTTTATTATTTATTAAGGCAATTAAAATCAATTAAATAATGTCATCGTTTTATTGAATTTTTACTTTACAATTGGGGGCAGATATTCAGAAAAAGGGTCAAATAGTTTAAAAAATGACAGAAGATTTACATTCCCTAATGGTTACTGCATTTAACTAATAAACCAATTTTGCCTACAAAATTAATTTTATGAATTCATGTGAAGCGTCATAGCAGATATAAAAAAAAAATATCCTAAGATTTTTTTAAATAATTAATTAAAAACAATGACATTTATTTGTGAATAAGTCCTGAAGGTTTTATTAAAATCTAACAATTATTTGATTTTTGCAAGAATTTCCAAATTAATGTGTTTTACTTTTCAAACGGAAAGAATTCAGTTACGTAATATTACATTTTCCATTGCAAGCACACGTATGAATTTGGTTACCCATTAACGAAAACCAAAACGAAATATTTACCAAAATTTTGAACGTGTTAGAAAGAATAAACAAATTTTAAAAAATAATTAAAGCAATACTTGGATCTTTTCTCTTTATAATAACATAAACATTTACATAGAAAATATATTTTTTAATTAAGTTAAGGGCCTTTTATCATACTATGCTGTATTTTCAGGAATTTACTGAAGGTTTATATATATACTGTTAAGTATAAGAGACAATGAATGTCTATTATGTTTAATCATGAGCCATTCTAAACGTCGTATTTTGGTTTTAATTTCAGTTGAAAATAAAAACAAAAATTCTCCAACATTTGGATAATTTTTTATTATGTTCATTATGATTAAACATAATAGACATTCATTGTTTCTTATATTTAACAGTATATGTTTAGAAAATTATCTGCTGCCTCCGATACACTAAATATATATATATATATATATATATATATATATATATATATATATATATATATGAATACAATAAGCAAAGAACAGATGAGAAAAAAACTTCTGTAATCTAAGATGTTTCACTTTAATAAGCTTCTTCAAGGAATTTTTAGACGAATGATTTAAAAAAAAAGCTTAATTTATTTTTAAATCTAAAGAGACAGTATGTTTATTGAGGTTTGATTTCATTGGTCAGATATGTGTCACGTGTAATAAAGCAATAGTTTCATTTTTTAAATGTAGAAAAACGTACCCCTGTTTATATGCCTCTGCCGCGTCTAAAAAATGTAATAGAGGCTTATTTAAATGAAAGTATAAGTATGATAAAATAATGAATGCGTCAAACATATTTTATCTATAGACGAATTAAGTATATTCATCTGTCGGTAACTTTGGTATGTGTGAGAATGACAAAATGAAACACATTTCCATTTAAAATTGAAGCTAAATATTGTATACAAACACTAAAAGATAAAATATAAAATAAGTGTATGACAGAATCATATATGAATGTCTGTGCTGATGAGTCGATAAAGTTAATATATATATATATATATATATATATATATATATATATATATATATATATATTTATATATATATATATATTAGATTACTTAATCCAAATGGAAAGGTAGTAAGGTAAATCCCAACAACCTAATCCTAATTAATATTAAATTTTAATATTAAAAAATGATACAGCAGGAGCGCTCAATGTAATTAAAATATAAAATAAAAAAATTTTCAAAATTCAAAATTGTTGAATGAACATTTCAACATGAAATCCCTAAGATTTTTTGTAACGTAAATTTCTCAAGCCTTAACCGTCATTTTTTTATTTATTTATTTTTTTTTTACTTATTTTATTTATTTATTTTGTTTTATTTTTTATTTTTTATTTTTTTTCATTTTTTAAACAAGGTAAACTTCATACTTACGTGCATACAAATGATGACAAATGAAAAAAAAGAAACAAAAGAACGATCAACCGGTTTCAGTCCCATTTTTCATCAGGGTTCAACTGGAATTTTTTTAAATTCAATTTAATTTTTTAATTTAAACAGGTTTGAAACCGGTCGGTCGTTCATTTGTTTCTTATTTTTCATTTTTTCATCATTTTTATGCCTGTAAATAAGAAGTTTACCTTGTATGGTGTCGCTCTATATTTTTGTACTTCACATAATTTATTTAAACTTGTGACTTTATGACTAATATATATATATATATATATATATTAGTCATCCACAGATAAGCCTGTTTCGCTGTATCACAGCTCATCGGTGTGGCTAGACACATCCACTTGCTTCTGGCCGGGATCGAAACACGACCGATTTGGTAACAGGTGTAGTAGCTACCACCACTAAGCCATAGGCGCATGGAATCAGAGAAAGGAAATTTTAACGTTGTATATATGTAGTGTATCCACATGCGAGTCACGAAAGAAATCAATTCATTTCTGAAGAGTCACGCATTTAAATTTTTTTCTCTGGAGAGCTCAAAAAGTTTCCACTTTTTCTGATCACTTTCTTGACGTTGAGATGAAATGCTGTATTTTATTTTGAATTAAGTACTTTCGACTTTTTCTAAGATTATATTCGGGAAAATTACAAAGACCCAATAACTGTAAATGTCAAGCAGCTCTGCCCTCTTGGAAACTCTGACCATGTGGAGGTTTCCGTTAATATCTTCTTCCACTCCTACTTTACCCAGGAACCTCAGACCAAAAAATGAAGTATCAACAGCTCCTGCCCAGATATGACTACAGTACATCATTTTTTGTCTGATTTGTGCACACATACGGTAACCCCAAATAACAGGAACTTTTTCAAAATCCAATAAAACCAAGAGTGATGGGAGAAAAATATTTTATTTAAAGTAATTGAAACCTTCAAAAATGTCATTTAAGAAACAATGATAGAATTTTGATTTTTAAAAATTACGCCCTGTAGATGGTGTTCTCCTGTACCAATGCATTCTTGAAATCTGCTGTTAAGATTCCTCATTGACAGCTGCAACATCTCAGCTGCAATACTATCAATTTCATCCTGACTTCTCTGTTTTATCTCATCCAGAGTTCTTGGTTGAGTGAGGCATGTACACTTTACCCACAAGAAAAAAACACAAACGGACAAATCTGGCGATCTAGCGTACCATGGAATATTACGGAATCTTGAGATCACACAGTTACGGAAGAATTCTCGCACAGCATCCAATGATTGCGTGCACTGTGTGATGTCGCTCCATTCTGTTGAAACCAGGTCTCTTGAACGTGTGAAAAATTGTTCAATTTAGGTGTCCCCATGTAACGATTCACAGTGACTGTGACTGAGATCCTCTGTTCATTAAAAAAAAAGTCTGATGATCGCATGTAACGAAAGGCCTGAACCGATTTACTTAAAAATTTTACACAGTTGTACTATAAGCATCTGCGAGTGTTCTTAGCTATGTTTTGAGTATAGGTACCGCCGATAAATATCGAAAATCGATAATCAAAAAAATCGAGTTATAGAAGAAGTGGTCCGATTTTAATCAAATTTGATATACTCATAGACAAAGATATAAGAAACAATATTCAGAAGTTTCAAGGTTGCAGTTCTTACAATAGTGCAGAAAATCGATAATATATATATATATATATAAAAGGCAAGATGTTTGTGTGTGTCTGTTTGTTTATCTGCCTGTATGTCTGTATTTTTTTCATCCTTTTCATTTTAGTTTTTGCTTCGGTTTTGGCTCTAAGTAGGTATAATTGTAGTTCTTAGTCTCAGCCATGATACCATTTACTCAGAGGACTTATTTAACATTCAAAATTTAGTTTACAACGAAAAAATCTTATTTGAGATCGATACCAGGAAATCAAAATTTGACTTACATCTATTCATTTTTCTTTCAGTCTACAGTTTCACTTTAACTGGAAACTACTATTGCTTTTTAGACTTTCGTGCCAACGTCCAAAGAGTCTGAGCTCCAGGACCATGGATTAGTCTTAAACCTTTCATTACATCCGAGCAACGCCGAGTTATACTGTTAGTTGAAAATAAAGAAAAGAGTACTGGACAGTTATCGGATATTTAACCTGTTTCATGGCACCAAATGCTGGACAATCTGCGCAATGATGAACGAGAGACACGAAGCAAAAGAAATGTCGTTCTACAGAAGGATGATGAGGATATCATGGACAGAACATATGAGCAACGATGAGGTTTTGGAGAGGATGCAAACGAAAAGAAATACTTAGAATCAGGAAGAGACAGCTGAGCTTTTTGAGACACGTAATGAACAAGGAGGGCTTGGAGAATCTAAGACGCATATGAGGGATAAAGATAGAAAAAACAGGAGAAAAGCAGCGCAATGCATACTTGATAAACTTGAGCAATTTGATGGCGGAACGAAGTTTTATCAACAGAAGAAATGTTAAGAATTACATTAAATAGACGCAATTAGAATTCCATGATCGCCTACGTTCTGAAGGAACTCAGAGGATAAACAAGAAGAATTTGTTTACAAATTATCAAAGTATATTTTTGATGTGATCATTTATATAATTGTAAAACAGGGTTGATCCGAGAAATGATCCGTCAAATTATATTTACTAGCAGAACCCATGGAATTTCCACGAAAGGAGAATTATGATTTCCTGTAAAGATTTACTTTGTCATACTACAAATGATAATAACGTCTTCAGACATAAAGGTATTGTATAATAAAATAACGATAACACAGATTGTAATTTTTTTAAAATATCGATAAAACTAATGTCCATAGAAGCTTCTTTACTGTAATCTTATATTAAACGGCGTATGCACAGACCATAACCAAAATACTGTACGCTATTTTGTGAGAGATTTTGAAAGAGAAAATGTTTTTTTATTACTGAAAAATCTTGGCTCCTGTGTCCATTGTAAACATTTTTATCAAAATTTTTAAAAAATAATAATTTCAAAAATAATTTTCTTTATTTGTGAATGAGTGCTGATAGTTTCATTAAAATCCGAAAATTATTTGATTTTTGCGAGAATTTCCAAATTAATGTGTTTGTCACCAAAAAAGTGTGTGATGCAATCATTATGTTTTTATTGTAAAACAGTCGTAACCTTTCTTTAGCCGCTAACTCAAATCAAAACAAAAGTTTTTGATAAAATTTCAAAAATGTTAGAAGAGATTAAATTTTTTTTAAAAATAATTAAAGTTACTTTAAAGACTCCTGTGTCCATTTTAAACAGAAAAGGCAAACTAAGTAATGGCCAAAGATGTGGAGGCCAGAAATGTCATTAGTTTGCGGGATATGACAACAAACCTACCTATTTTTACTGTATTGAATAATACACACACATATACACACACACACACACACAATAACTCTACAACTACCAGCTTAAGCTGCTACTGATACAATAATGTTATAAGCTCTCTCCTCCTACTCTTACACTCTTTACTACCCTTCTGTTTGACAAAGGTGAGCGAAAGGCCGACGAGAGTAAAAAAGATAGAGGGGAAAGAAAATGTTGTGTAGAGAGTGTGGTGTAACGGACGGAGGAACCAAGAAACTAACTACGGAAGGAACAAGCAGAATTACAATATAAATTACTTTTATTTATGTGTAGTTGTTTTGTTGTATGCTAATTGTTTCGATGTCTGTCTTCAAATTGATTTTTCTAGTATTTTCGAATTTTGCTAGATAAGGATTCACATCATTTCTCAATATTCCTACTTACTACCACCTCTCCTTACAAACAGTCTACTAGTGCTAACTCTTACCTTCTAAACTACAACGGTGAATCCCCTGAAAAATACGAAACTGATTTCCATAATCCAAAAAGCTAATCACATTTCCTCACACAAAATAATTTTCCTTAAAGACTTATAATATAAAACAAACACTAACCAATTATCGATACCCTAATTAAACAGTCGGATGTGCGTTTGTGGTGCAGTTGATATCGTATCGGAAAAAGAAATTCAGTTTGATCGTTGTATTCAGTTAGGCGCAAATAACTTGGAAAAGCTATGGGTTAAATCGCAGGACAAATTGGGTTCTATAGCCGTGGTTGGCGATCAATCTACCGGAGAGATTAATTGCAACATACAGCTGGAAAATATTCAGCCCAGTTAGTCATATCTCTTTCAAGACATGATAGCCTAAGCATCTTTCATGTATGGCACTTAACTGACTGACTGCATTACTGTCGATAAAGGTATATATATATATATATATATATATATATATATAGCCAAGGTATATATATATATATATATATATATATATATATATATATATATAGCCAATCGACTTTTCATTTTAGTTTTTGCTTCGGGTTTGGCTCTACGTAGGTATAATTGTAGTTCTTAGTCTCAGCCATGATACCATTTACTCAGAGGACTTATTTAACATTCAAAATTTATATATATATATATATATATAGCCAATCGACAAACAAAAATACATCAGATTTATTATATACTACAAGAAATTCAAAATTTGCATCCTAATTATTAAATATGTTCTATACAACCAACCATCTATTTAAGCAGAATGATTTATATGAATAACTTGAAGCGGATAAGAAAATAATTAAAATCAACAGCCTTCTTCACTTTTACAAACATTCGCATTGACGTGTGAAATCCTGATTTTTCCCAAATAGAAAACGGATTGACCATGTGCTTAAAGAAAAAGTCGAACCCAGGATTTGGAAGTAGGTGTTAAAATGATTTTTGCCTAATGGGAGCGACTTGCAAGACTAGAGGACTTCGCGAGTCAGTGCGAAAATCTAATGACAATAAAAATGACATCCCCCGCCGATCAGCGTCAGTCAGAGAGTCAAAGGGGAGCCGCGTTGCGAAACAACTAAAATTTAACTTCGACTTCAAATCGATCCGAAAATAAGGTCAAGCCGAACCTTGTTCTCTTTCTCCTTATCTCTTTCATCAATTACTACCACGAACATTTTCTACATTTCATTGATACCGATAACTTTGTCATTGAACACGAACTCTACCCTTAACTTCTTAATAATGTTTCTAATTACACATTAACTTCTACAACTTGTGTTATTCTTTCCCTTTAATAACTTTCTATTTTAAAATGCAAAATGTATATTTTATTCTTACACTATTCCACACAATTCCACATATTCCAACCTGCCGATAAGCAACCTTCTGATGAAAACCTTCTGATAATTCTGTTGATGATAATTCTGCATAAAACTTGTAAATTGTAGGAAATTCGGTTAAGTCTGACACAAGGCCAAATCAAAGAAACCTTTACCATCTCCGTACGCTATAATACTTACACAGTTGGAAAGTGAATAAAGTAAAAAAAAGTTTTACATACATCACAACCGAATTTCAGGCATAGGAACAGAGTGCCATAAGAAACCACATTAATAACCCAAAAGAAAATCTTAGTAATATTAGACAGTTATTCACCAACAATACTAAACTACTAGCAAAATAAAACAGCAAAAGCAGACTTATGATCCACGAAGCAGGTCTCATGCAACAAAGGTATATCAGTCAGTCAGTTAAGTGCCATACGTGGTAAACGCTTGGGCGATCATATCTCGAAAGAGACATGACTGATTAGGCAGAAGATTATCCCGCAGTAGGTTACCATTGCTTTCTGCGGTAGATTGGTTGCCAGCAAAGGCTATAGAACCCAATCTGTCCTGTTATTAACCCATAACTGGAAGGAAGAGAGGGATTAATACCTTTCTTAAGGGTATTTGCGCGTAAGTGAATGCAATGAATTCAAATGGAATTTGAACTCGGCTCCCCGATTTCTCGTTCCGAGCCGATATCAACTGTACCACAACGCACATCCGTATATAATATATAAAAATAATTATAATTTAATAGCTCGCATCTTGAAGTGTGTAGTAATGAGGAAGGAGGATTTGGTGAATCTGATACTAATAGGCAGCGAGAAAGATAGAGAAAAGCAACGTGCGACATACTTGATGGGCTTAAGCAAGGTGATTGCAGTGTTTAGGAAAAATAACCGTAGAAAAGGTAATAAGAAAAACAAGGATAGAGGGAGGTGGAATGCCATGATCATCTACGTCCTGAAGCGACAGGCCACATAGAAAATAAATATTTTGAAATGTATATGAAAAAATAAATATATGCGCACGTCTCAATTCGCCTACGTCACAACACTATTTACTAACGCTAATACACTCAGTAGTTCTACGAAACTCTTCATTTGTCTGATGACCATATTTGTTCCGAAATAAAATTTGGACAATTGCTAACGGAATTCCCTTCTTATCTGTGAAGAAATATTCGTATCCTTGAAAATTCTACTACTATGTACCCTGTCCTTTCAGAACGTAGGCGATCATGGCTTTCTACATCTCCCTATTCCTGGGCGGCTCTTAGCACTTTCTCTTGTTACACCACGCTACCCTCGTTCCATCATCCACCTGATCAGGTTCTTCAAATATGTTATCCGCTACTTTCCCCTGTCTTTTTCCCTTCTATCTGGCCTGTTAGTATCAGGTTCTCCAAGCCCTCCTTCCTCATTGCATGTCCCAGAAACTTTAGCTGTCTCTTCCTGATGCTCACTATTAATTTCCTTTTCGTTTCCATCATTTCCAAAACCTCATCATTGCTCACATGCTTGATCCATGATATCCACAGCATCCTTCTGTAGAACCACATTCCAGTTGCTTCAAGTGTTTTCATCTTCGATGATATTGTCCAGCATTCACTGCCATTTTGAAGAACTGACATCACATAGCAATCTAGGACTCTCTTCTTTGCTTCTAGTGAAAGTTTCCTGTGTCTTAATACTTCACTCAGCTTCTGGAAAGCGTCCTTTGCCATGCCAATTCGCCTTCGGATCTCTGTGTCACACTTTCCGTTTTCTGTTAACACACTTCCCAGCTATTTAAATTATTGTACCTGCTTGATTTTAGTACCCACCACCTGTATTTGGCATTTGGGGCTGCCTTTTTTGCTGATGACCATACATTCAGTTTTCTTGTAGTTTATTTGTAGTCCTTTCTTGTCACTCTCTTCAGCTACCTTCTGTAGGACATCTTGTAGTTTCCTTTCCGGTTCTGCTATCAGCACTGTACAACATCAATAAAATTAATTGACACAAAATGATTGTTGCCTTTATTAACATTTGACTTATAGATCCTTAGCTACTTAAATATTCAATATATATATATATATATATAGAGAGAGAGAGAGAGAGAGAGAGAGAGAGTGAGAGAGAGAGTTTAAAGGGAAGCACTAGCGATCAAGTGTAGGGATCTGAAGTTAGTTTACGCCGGACTGACGCTCTTTCCTTAACATATTATCTCCCCGTCATCCCTTCACCCTAAATGGTAACTGACTTGGAGTAACTACCCTGGTGATGGCGTCCACAAATATATCCAAATAGAATTTACGCAAATCTCGACGCTTTTGGCCGGCTGAAAATATTTGCTTCTTGTTATAAGAATGCAAGCAAATAGAACAAGGTCTCCTCTCGGCGCAACCTGTTTACGGAGCACACATGAGAAAATCCGAGACTTTGTGTATATGAAATCTTCTCTGGCGTCCAGTTTGTTTACGGTATGTATTATTAAAAAAAAAATGCAGCACAATGGAGAAAGAAAAAAATTAAGGAAAAGAGAATTCGTTCCAATAAAAAAAATTCTCGTTTCAGTTGAAGAAAATCCGGATAAAATAAAGAGTGAAATATAAAGAAATGTTCGCAAATAATTGGACAATAGAAACAGAACACAAATATTTTTATGTATTTTCCCAAAATAAAAGGGACATACGTTATAGAATAAAACTTGATGTTTCCTAAAGCAAGCATAAAAAAAACTAGAGACTAGAGATAAAAAAAAAAAAATGTAGAGCGTCATCTATCTGATTAATGATTATCATGGCTCTCCACGACATGCAGCTTTTGTTCAACTAATATTAAGCTTTGTCGGGATATTATCGGATGTGAATTGTGATGCAGTGGTTATCGGCTCGGGACTAGAAATCAGTGAGCCGAGTTCGAATACCAGTTGCGTTCACTTATGTGCAAATAACTTTGGGAAATATATCAATTTGTCTCTTTTCCATCTAACTATAGGTCAAATAACAGAACAGATTGAGTTGGTAAGCAGTCACCCACAAAAAGTAATTGCAAGCTACTGCGTGAGAATATTCTAGTCAGTCCTGTCTCTTTCGAGACATGATCGCCCAAGCTTGTATCACGTATGTCACTTAACTGACTGACTTTTATTATCACTCCTGACTGTTTCGCCATCTATTTACAGAAATGTTACCAAGCTATTCTCTCCTTTTCTCTGTCCCCCTCTGGTTTTTACCATATCCTGTCAAATGTTTCAATCCCGGTTTATTCATTATGTACCCTAAAAATTCCAACTCACATTTTCGGATTCTAAGTTTAAGCGGTTTCTTTTATTACCATTTTCCTTGATATATACATGATATTCTCAGCATCCTTCTGTAGAACCGCATTTCTGTTGTTTCAAGTTTCTTCATCTGCGAAGATATTCAGTCAGACAGTTAATTGCCATAGGTTATGCACTTTTGGTTGATCACGTCTCGAAAAAATTATGACTGGGCAGATTTTCCCTTGGTAGGTTGCAATTACATTCTGTGGTAGACTGGTTTTCAACCATAGCTGGAGAGAGAAGCGACAGATTCATAACATTTGAAAGAGTATTTATGAGTCAATAAAAATAGATCTTCAAAGATATTGCAAAGCATTTACTACCAGATAGAGGGACCTATATTATGCGATAGTCAAGTAGCTTTTCTTTTGTCCATGATGAAATGTATCTTTTTCTTATATTTGTTTAGTTTTATGGCAGACTAGCAGTATAGCCCGGCGTTGCTCGGGTGTAATAAAAGCTTTAAAACTAATCCATGGTCCTGGAGCTCAGACTCTTTGAACGTTGACACGAAAGACTAAAAAGCAATAGTGGTTTCCAGTTAGAGCGAAACCGTAGATTGAAAGAAAAATGAATAGATGTGACTCAAATTTTTATTTTCTTGTATCAATATCGAATAGGTTTTTTCATTGTAAACTGAATTTTGAATGCTAAATAAGTCTTCTGAGTAAATGGTATCATGGCTGAGACTAAGGACTACAATTATACCTACTTAGAGCCAAACCAGAAGCAAAACTAAAATAAAAGGGCTGAAAAAAATACAGACATATAGGCAGATAAACAGACACACGCACAAACATCATTTCTTTTATATATATATATATATATATATATATATATATATTATCGATTTTCTGCACTGTTGTAAGAACTACAACTTTGAAACTTCTGAATATCGTTTCTTATGTCTTTTTCTATGAGTGTATCAAATTCGATTAAAATCGGACCACTCCTTCTATAACTCCATTTTTTCGATTATCGATTTTCGAAATTTATCGGGGGTACCTCGACACAAAAACTAACTACGAACACACACAGACGCTTATAGTACAACTGTGTAAATCTTCAAGAAAATCGGTTTGGCCGTTTCGGAGTCTATAGGTAACGGACACACACACACACACACACACACACACACACACACACACACACACACACACACACACACACACACTAAGACAAAGCTCCATTTATAAATACGTTTAGATCTTGTTCGCTATTAAAAAGCGTCTTTGGGTTCTGCTGTCACATTTTCTGTCCTATAAATATATGTAGGAAAGTTGACTACATAGAAAAAGATTCGGTTTGTAAAAAAATATCCCTAGGATATAAGAGAGCATGATTGTATTGACAGCAGCCTGTTCCAAACTGAGTGAGTTAAATTTCCTCCTTCTAAATAGAATATAAATGGAATGAGAACGAGGCCACCTTGTGAAATCAGTATGGCAAGGTTGGAAGGTCTGAACTAGTGGAACTAAAGAAAGGAAGTGATCTGAACAACTGATTTTGAAATAGTAACAGACAGCCTTTGAGATTTAAAAAAGGAATCACTTGACCAGCGGTCAAGAGAGAAGGAAAATTTACTCGACCCCAATTTTTTTTTAATCGACCGACTCAATTTTCTTAATAGTTGCTTTCGTAAACATAGCGTGAATCGCTGACGGAAAACAAAAAAATGAAATTTTATTTAAAAATTCGAACGTGTTAAAAAGAGTTTACAAAATTTTAAAAAATTATAACAACAAAATTTGTTCTTTCCTCTTAATAAGAGTATAAACATTTTGATGATAAAACTTTGTTTTTGTTAAGTTTGAGTCCTTTTAACATCTTTGTTGTATTTGGAGGAGGGAAATTGAGTGGAGGTACCTAAATTCGTAGTATTTTTCTTCTGTTTGACTACCACCTCCATCTCCTAGATGATAAAAAAAACAAATTTGATTTTCTCAACGATTTTTTATATAATTTGTTTTTTGGTGCGTGGTTGAAAGAAGTATGCGTATTTTTTTTATCTTTTTCAAATGTTCATTTTTACTTTTCGTAAACGAGAAGGAAATATAGATGTTCAGTCAAGAATAATGTTTCGAAAAATCTGTGAGCGTCTTTAATCTGGGCGACAGAGACATTTCGATTCCACTCAGTAAGCATTAATTAAACGAATGTTTACACTGACCGGGACGATAAAAGCGAGACAGGAGCCTGTCAGTCTAAATTCAATTTGTCAGATCTTGCTTTGATGATTGCGGTATGTCACTGTGTTTTATTTAACCACACATTTCGACGTATATCAGGCACCATGCATAAGACCAAATAATTCAATAATGTCATTGTAGGCCATTCTAAGTAACTTGTGAATCTTCAATAGCATGCTTTTGGTTTGTAAAAGGAATTAGATTTCCTTTTTCTATATTTGAAGCTACACGTTTCATTGCGAGATTTTATTCGACTGCTGGCGAGTAAAGTAATAAACTTTAATTGCGCAATTAAGTTTTTAATCGACTAAGTCGATCGGGTGAGTAAAATATCAAAGGCTGGTGACAGAATACCTAGAACCTAGCAACGTGTCTGTAGGAAAAGGGTTTGTAGTGTGGAAAATAAAAGAACGCGTATAACTGGATATTTTGTCGCAGGTAATGATTGGACAATTGCATATATAATTTAGGTACTCGACCATTGGTAATATCTTTCCCTTCTTAAGAGTCAATACAACCTGCTGCGGCAAAAGTAACGGAATATTTTTCTAGCATTTACATTATTCGGAATATTGTCTTCATCTTTGTTGCCATTTATACGATGTTTCGGCCGTTGTACGCTACGACCTTTGAATCTTGCTGAATGACACACATTCGTGTAACAAAAATTTATCGTAAATAATCAGACCGGTAGAAATAAATATCTAACGCTGTTTAATTATAAATGGAATATTTACTTAAGTACGAATATCGATAATAAATAATGGTCAAACAAATCATTTCAAATTGACGGTTTGTTTAAAACCATTTCGTTAATCTTCGTTTATTTCCGTAACATATTGACATTAAATTGATTTCAGAGCACATATGATTATTAAGATGAATCGAAAATTGTGTTATATAGGCTTGATTTGATTTCCGGTAGGCTGTTGATCATTCGTGGTCGAGAGGTCTGGGATGCTACCTCTATGTGGAGAGGGGTCGCAGGTTCGAATCCTGCTGAATGGCACACATTTTTGTAAGAAAAATTTAACGTAAATAATCAGATCGGTAGAAATAAAGATATGATACTGTTTGATTATAAACGGAATATCTACTTAAATACGAGTATCAAACAAATCATTTCAAATTGTCGGTGTGTTTATAACCATTATGTTAATTTCTGTAAAATTACGATAGATTTCAGAGCAGATATGGTTATTACGCTGAATCGGAAATTGTGTTATAGGCTTAATTTAACTTCGTTTTGACTCTTGATCATTCGTTGCCGAGAGGTCTAAGAAGTGCCAGGTCAATTAATGGCTTCATCTATGTGGATAGGGGTCGCAGGTTCGAATCCTGCCGAACGTCATACATTTTCGTGACAAAAATTTATCGTAAATGATCAGGCCAATCGAAATAAATATACCATATTGGTTGATTATAAACGGAATATTTACTTATATACGAGTATCCATAAAAAATAATATTCAAACAAATCATTTCAAATTGTCAGTTTGTTTATTACCATTTCTTTAATCTTCGTTAATTTCCGTAACATGTTTACATTTGTTGACATTACGATACGTTTTAGAACAGATATGGTTATTACGATGAATCAAAAATTGTGTTATATAGGCTTGATTTGACTTCGTTTAGACTCATGACTCTACTCTATGTTTTCTTATTCCTACGATGCATGCTACATATATTATTTGTGTGTCCATTTGTATCTTGAACTTCTGCTTTGTAAATAGCTCCTTCGTTTTTACAACCTCCGTCAAGTAACTATTTGCTTTTGTCTCTGCAGATATATTTTCATTAACGATATTTTGCTGCACGTTCTTCTTTAAATTTTTACCGTTTGACCTCTTTGTGCAATTTTCGGAAAGCTCATTTTGATACAACTGCTTGCTTGTCTAATTCGACTCTATTGAGCAATAACTGTTTAATGGTTATCTATATATATAAAAGGCAATCTGTGAGTCTGTGTGTGACTGTAAGCTATGCAGGCCTACATTTTTAAGCTACGCCATTCAAACTTTCTAGGGACACATATCTGCAGGGAAACCAGGTCGACTCATACTTTTTTGGCCAATGGTGCCGATTATTTACATTTGCTCCGTAAAACATCTAAAATATAAGATGGTTGCTAGATTACGTCAAAGAAATAAAATTACACGTATCAAACGCGACTAAGAAAAAAATGAGCCTTTATATTTAGTTTTTATTCCGATGTTTTAAAATTCATTTAGTCAACAAAAAAATGTGAATATTTTTCAGCGTAATTTTGACACAAAAGAAATATTTTCAAAAATTCTGAATTGAGAGCGTACAAGTTTTTATATTTCTACATTTTTAAATACTCTTCCAAAATTTCTGAACAGAGAATATAATAGCTTTTATATTTCTAATTTCAGTAAATCAAAATAAATAATTTTTATTTTTATGTTAAATTCATTTAGTCAACAAAAATTGTAATTTTTTTCCCCCCATAATTTTGAAACAAAGACAAACGCAATGTTGCTTACAATGTCACACAAAACATCAAATCACGTTAACGCAAAACAAAAGAAAATAGATTTTGTTAATGGAATTTTTTAACAATTTTTAAACAACAATATTTTACATTATTATATATTTATATATATATATACCAGTCCTAATACTAAAATGTTCTGAGTTGCACGGGCAACGTCGGGCTATGATACTAGTATATATATATATATATATATATATATGTGTGTGTGTGTGTGTGTTTTCTGTATGTGTTGAAAGATGAATTTTTACATCGACAAAGAAGAATTAATGTTCATTAAGAGACACAGAAACTTTTGTATATATATATATGTATATATTTAAGAATAAAAATCTATGAAATAAGAGTAATGAAATAAATGTCTTATGTAAATATTGCAAAAGGTTCAACATAGAATATGAATAAAAATGTTTATTAACTTGCATATATCTTGGAATTTGATTTATGAAAAAATAATTAAATAGATATTAAGACAAATTGATATTTAAAATTTTTAATCATAAAATATATATGTAAATGATTGTTTTATGCTATTAGGAATAGTATTTGAATGTAATAGATTTTATATAAAAAAATAAAATTAATTTTTAAAACATTTCTAATAAATAAATGGATATTTAAAAGTTATTTATAAATTTTAAAGTTTTGGAAATTTAGAATAAAATGCATTCTAAATAAGAATAGGATATTATACTAATGTTCGCTTTCAGATTAAATAAAATTTATAATTAATTAAGATTAAATAAAAATGTAAAAATATTAAATAAAAAGATTAAAAATATTAAATAAATATTAAAAAGATTAAAAATATTAAATAAATATTAAAAAGATTAAAAATATTAAATAAATATTAAAAAGATTAAAAATATTAAATAAATATTAAAAAGATTAAAAATATTAAATAAATATTAAAAAGATTAAAAATATTAAATAAATATTAAAAAGATTAAAAATATTAAATAAATATTAAAAAAGATTAAAAATATTAAATAAATATTAAAAAGATTAAAAATATTAAATAAAAAGATTAAAATAAAAAGATTAAATAAAAATATAAAATATTTTCTTTCTTTCTTCATCTCTTTTCGTTTTTTTTTCTTGTTTTAGAAAATGTTGAGATAAAGAGAAACCTAAAATAAACGAGTTTGTAACAATAACGGATACATCAACGGAGATAGGGTCTAGAGAGTGGCTTAAAAATAAATTGACACTTTGCCCATTAAGATTTAAAAAAAGTAATCATGTATTCCCAATAATATAAACTTTTTTTTCAAACTTAAACTGAATCTCCATTCTGATTACTTAAATTGAACACACGTAAGCATCTATGTCCTCCCATATCTATAAATAACAAACGTATTGTTTCGTACTTTTAAATGAAAATCATTTTCACAACAATGATCTAACATTACCTGATGACAAGGTAGAAATCTCGAAACATAGAAATTTCCGTTTTTTTTTTATAATTAAGCAATATATTATTTATATCTGTACGAATAATATAATAATTCTATAATCGAGAAAATTTGTCAAGAAAAAATATGCGTCATTTGACTCTTGGAAAATATTAGATTGCTGGAAAACACAAAACATTGATTAAATCATACATGGCTATTGCATACAATGAAAGTTACCTACAAGAAAGTTACCTACACAACTATATATATATATATATATATATATATATATATATATATATATAAACGAGTTTTTAGGTTTCTACCATGTGGTGTCTTCAGTCGATTTGCAATAACTACGTCAAATGATAAATAGTTTACAAATGAAGAATATTTTAAAATTCTGCAATATAATTGTATACAAATACACTAAAGAATTAAACTAAAGTATTAAACAAAAACTAAAACTAAAGAATTAAACAATCATTATATATATATATATATATATATATATATATATATATATATATATATATATAAACTTATTTATAAATTGAACTTTTCTGTGTGTGTATGTGTGTATGTGTCCGTTATCTATAGACTCCGAAACGGCTGGACCAGTTTTATTGAAAATTTACACAGTTGTACTATAGGCTTCTGCGAGTGGTCTTAGCTCGGTTTTGTGTCGAGGTACGCCCGATAAATATCGAAAATCGATAATCGAAAAAATGAGGTTATAGAAGGAGTGGTCTGATTTTAATCAAAGTTGATGCACTCATAGACAAAGACATAAGAAACGATATTCAGAAATTTCAAGGTTGCAGTTCTTACAATGGTGCAGATAATCGATGATATATATATATATATATATAAAATGCAAGAGGTTTGTGTGTGTGTGTCTGTTTTTCTGCCTGTATGTCTCTATTTTTTTCAGCTCTTTTATTTTAGTTTTTGCTTCGGGTTTGGCTCTAAGTAGGTATAATTGTAGTTTTTAGTCTCAGCCATGATACCTTTGACTCGGAGCACTTATTGAGCCTTCAAAATTCAGTTTACGACGAAAAAACATATTTGATATCGATACCAGGAAATCAAAATTTGACTTACATCCATTCATTTTTCTTTCATTCTACGGTTTCGCTTTAACTGGAAACAACTATTGCTTTTTAGTCTTTTGTTCCAACGTCCAAAGAGTCTGAGCTCCAGGACCATGGATTAGTTTTAAAGCTTTCATTACATCCGAGCAACTCCGGGCTATACTGCTAGTATATATATATATATATATATATATATATATATATATATATATATATATATATATTATGAAATCGTGTTCCGATGTATGAATAATTTTGTGCATGCCAAAATGTTATTATTGTGTTATCCGTCTATTTATTCTCAATAGAATATTTATGAAATTGATCATAAACCTTATTTTATATATAAAAAATACATATATTTTCATTTTTGAAAGCTAAATTATAGGATTAAAATAAATTTGATTTTGGCGTACCAATAACATCTCGCCTCATTTCTATGTACATCCGCTGTTTTACATGCATTTGTTTATCCCTGTAATTGCGTGTGTAAGTGACTTTTTTAGGACATCGCATCTATGTGTTTATGAATTTGTGCTCTTTAGTGTCTGTGATGTTTCCATCTGTGTGCGCGTGTGTATCTTCACCAGGTACAATTTTTGGCCATCTTTAAATATCCACCCATATTATCGGAAGCCATTTTTGCTGGAAAGCCGTTAGTGCTCGGTGATGGACGAGAGAATGATGGAATCGCCACCACCACCGCCGTTCTGCTCGCGGTAACTGATTTCTAAACTTTGCAAACGAATTTCCGAATTTGATCACAAATCATCGTGTTGGGGCTAAATTAGAACGTGGAGACATTTTCGAACAGATAGACGAGACCTTTGCACTTCTCATGACAGCAATGGAGCAAAATTCGCCCCTTGGACATTTTCTGATTTTGGGTGAACCTACAAATAGCGGAAAGATTTTCTTGTGGATCGGCATTATCCTTTTGTTGGCTCGTGTGTACTTGGGTGTGAAAGTGAAAATGACTTTTATCATTGTTTGTCCAATTTTTATAGATTTCCGCTATGCTTTTCTGTGCAACAATAGTTTTTACAATTCATTATTATTTTGACTGATATTTTTTTCCTTAATATCTGCTGCGCCATTTTCACTATTCACAACTGCTTTATTACGTTTTCTAATCAGGAAGTATTAGATCAGTAATTTTCAGCGTTAGCCGAAAGGGCACCATTGTGGTGCTGCGATATTGTGTGGGTGAAATAGGGAATAAATTATGGTTAAGAATTTGGATGAAAAATATACCTTTAAAAATCTTATGAAAAATATATCCTTAATGATACATGGCCAAGTGGATATAGACGTTGGTTAGTTCCTGTAACTTGACCCAAAGAGCTGTGAGTTCAATACCAAGCTACAGCAGTGGTGAACAAGTAACTTAGAGGGTTAGAGGGAAATAACTCATGACTACCAGAAGAGGCAAATAATTAGAATGTTATGACAGTGATTGTAATAAAGTTTCGGTCCGAAATTCCTAGCACCTGAAGAAGGCCGGAGAGTATAACGGCCGAAACGTCTGTATCTCGAATCATTTATAACGCATTTTAGATGCGTCATAAATAATTCGAGATACAGACCAATACTTTGATAAAATTCTGTTTAAAAACTAAAAACATGTTAAAGATATGCTTAAAAATGAGTTACTCAAAAAATATTTACATGTTAAATACTAGTTTTAAAAAAACCTAACGCGTAAATTTAGTTAAAATTTAATATTAAATAAAAAATTCCTTGACGGAATAAATTTGTTTAAAAACTAAGAGAAATAATATATAACTAAAATTTGCTTAAAATAAATTACTCAAGATAATTAGTAAATGCCGTTTCTAAAATTCAAAGTGAATTAAATTATGGTCCTCTTTTTTCTTACAGACGGTGCCAAACTGATCCTACCATTCTATGCTGTCCGTAAAATAAAATACAATGTGCGAATTTAACTGGAATTCTAATATACGATTTCTCGTTGTGAAGCGATATCCATTGCACTACAACGAACAACCTCGATGTCTATTTGCTGACATCTCTACGTTTTCTCGCAAGTGATATCCCAGTAGAAGGTCCATGGACCTCTTAACAAAATGGGTTACTAAATGTGGAAGTTATATGAAATATATGTGATAATGATACGTAATAGATATAACGGTTAACCCAACATTTGAAGAGGAATATTTGTTCGGTTTCCCGGGATGTCTCTTTTAGGGATTCTTTTCGTTGTGGCCTGTTAGGGCCAGGAAGAAAGACACGAAAGCAAGAAGATAGGTTAAACCAGTGTATTTGAATAACACACCAGGTATACAAAATAAGAGTGTTATTAGTCAGCAGATAGAAGTGTACGTCCGAACTGTCTAGTTACACTGCCTCTCATATGCTTCACGACTGCCTTTCGAGTGTCTTACGACTGCCTCCAGGAAGTCAGGCAGATTAGTATTATATGAAGGAGGAAAGGCCCATTCCCAGCAGATAGGGCACTATAACACTTTTCCACAAAGTAGCAAAATTCGGAATAAGCTGTCCGAATTTAACATCTTCTTTGCTAATGGAAAACAAAAGAAATGAGAATGATATGTTCCAGTATTTGTGTCATTTCGGTACTTCCATTGAAGGTATCAACTCGTGAAACTACCGAATACGGATAGTCAGAACATCTGTCATGTAAACAGATAATCTTCTTACTTCTTCTTCTTATTCTATAAGCCGTGTGTCTTCAGGACAAGGGCGATTATGGCCTTCCACGTCTCCCTATATTTAGTAGCTTTTAACGCCCCTTCTTCTGTTAACTTCGCTCTGATGTGCGTTGTGGTGCATTGGATATCGGCTCGAAACGGCAAATCGAGCACCCGGTTTCGAATTCCAGTAGATTCCCAAGCTTTCACTTACGCCCAAATACCCTTGGGTAAGGCCCCTTCTCTCCAGTTATGGGTTAAATATCAGGACAGATTGGGTTCTATAGCCTTGGTTGGCAACCAGTCTACTGCATAAAGTAATGGCAAACTACTGCAGGGTAATCTATTGCCCAATCAGTCATGTCTCTTTCGAGACATGATCGCCCAAGCCCGTATCATGTATGGCACTTAACTGACTGGCAGGGCAGTTGTAATTTAGAAAGTCTTATTAATGACATGATTAATCTTAGTTATTTACAACTTGTAGCCCTTATTTCCGTCTATCTTTTTTCTATCTCTCAAACAATCGGTTCCGCCAACAATTAGCAAAATCATCCGCTACCTTCCTATATATTTAACGTTCTATGTGTTCTGTGAGCGTAAAGTTTTCTATTCACCCTTTCTTCATTCAGTCACTCAGTCGCTCTTTCCATTCATGACTGACAAAGCAGAGGATTTTCCCGCAGTAGGTTGCCATTTCTTTCTGGTTCTAGACTGGTTGCTAGCCAAGGCTATAGAACGCAATCTGTCCTGTTATTTGACTTATAGCAAGAGAGGGAAGAGATGTATTATATTATTACGGAGTAATTAGTAGGGGATCAGTTTATTACTTCATAACAATATAAATCTGATCCCCCATTTTATGCCTAGTAGAAGCCTTAATCATGTTTTCAATTATTATATTCAGTCAGTCAGTTAAGTGCTATACGTGATACACGCTCTCGGCGATCATGTCTCGAAAGAGACATGACTGACAAAGCAGAGGATTTTCCCGCAGTAGGTTGCCATTTCTTTCTGGTTCTAGACTGGTTGCTAGCCAAGGCTATAGAACGCAATCTGTCCTGTTATTTGACTTATAGCAAGAGAGGGAAGAGATGTATTATATTATTACGGAGTAATTAGTGGGAGATCAGTTTATTACTTCATAACAATATAAAACTGATCCCCTACTTTATGCCCAGTAGAAAACTTAATCATGTTTTCAACTATTATATTCAGTCAGTCAGGTAAGTGCCATACGTGATACACGTTTGGGTATTCATGTCACGAAAGAGACATGACTGACTGGGCAGAAGATTATCCTGCAGAAGGTTGGCATTGCTTTCTACGGTAGACTGGTTGCTAGCCAAGGCTATAGAACCCAATTTGTCTTGTTATTTGTCTCATAGCTAGAGGGGGAAGAGATGCAATATATTATTAAGTAGTAATTAGTAGGGGATCAGTTTATTAATTCATAACAATATAAATCTGATCCCCCATTTTATGCCCAGCAGAAGCCTTAATCATGTTTTCAACTATTATATTCAGTCAGTCAGTTAAGTGCTATACGTAATACACGCTCTCGGCGATCATGTCTCGAAAGAGACATGACTGACTGGACAGAAGATTATCCTGCAGTAGGTTGCTATTTCTTTCTGCGAGACTGGTTGCTGGCCAATGCTATAGAAACCAATCTGTACTGCTATTCAACCCATAGCTCGAGGGAGAATAGATGAATTAATACCTTTCCCAAGGGTATTTGTGCATAAGTGAATGCAACGAATACGACTAAAATTCGAATTCGTCTCTTCGATTTTCTCATTCCGAGTGGATATACATTAAACCACAGCCTAGAATATTATACGGCCTAAATTTTGTTTCTCGTTTTAAGTATAATTGGTCTTTTCGTTCTAATTTTCTGTAAAATTCCGTCAAAGCCCACATGATAATCCTTGGTATTATTAGCATCTTAAGTCTATCTTTCATCTCTGATGATATTTTCTCGTATTATATATGCAATGGTGCCGTCCTACGTTGAATGGTCTCTTCCTCTTACTATATATAATTCCCCACGTGACTTCTGGGAGGCAGTTAAAAGCAGTTAAATATGGCAGTTGACGATAGCTAGTACGCAGTAAAAGTCAGCTACTGTTCAAGTAATAAGCAGCGTAACTGTACCGTTTGTACTTATTTCTATTTACTGATTACTGACACTTACTTTGGACATATGTTCTTGTTATACGAATATACTGTTTCAAATTATACCATCTGCATTCCGTGTCTTACTTCTGACCAAACGGGTCTCTACAACTTGACGGCGGAGTTTCGCTACAACAACACCACATAAAAATTTGCAAACGAAGATCCACAACAATATGAGAGTCAAGTAACCATTTATTTATTTCTAACGAAATTGGCCCGTTCTCAGGACACAGTAGATAAAGGCGTTGACTAAATTCACGGAATTTACCCAAAATGTTGTGATTTCAATACCTGGCCACTACAGCGATAAAGAAAAACTTGAAGAGTTAAAAGGGAGACAACTAAGACATGTGGAACAAGAACAATTTATTACAATGAATTTAATAAACAGTTCAGTTGAAAATTACAATAGTTTGAAGAAGGTCGGAGCGTACAATGGCCGAGGCGTCGTGAATAAGTCAATAAAAGATGAGGACGTTAGAACAATGCAAATAATGTATAGAAGTTTACTTGTTTCTTAATACATTAATTAGCTTTTAGGGGCCTAGGTGATGCTTGGTAAATTGGCCTTGTGTCAAACACGCCCGAAGTCCCCACAATTTATATATCAAAAAGGTTTGAAGGTTGGATAATGAAATGTGGGAAAGAAAAAATTTCGTTTGTCCATTAAAGTTAAGATTATTAACAGAATAACAAAATTGTAAGAATACAAAGTGAGATTTTCTTAACTGAACACGATAATAAATTTGTGAGAAAAAAACATGTTCATTGAGAAAATGCATGTAGTTTTGTAGTTAAAATTGTTAAAAGAGAAATGTACGTATTTAAAATATCCACATGAGTTTTGAGTTCATGGTTTGATAGTAGCAGAATGTAAAGATCTTATGTTCCTTTCCCTTTTTTGGTAGGTTGGCGACAGGGTGAGAGAGAAGAAATAAAGAAATAGTACTTATCACAGACAGAGTGTTCATGTTGTTGTTGCTGTTTTTATTGTTGCTGTTTTTTTTTGAAAACGAAGAAAAGGAAAATTCGAAGAAAAAGTCGAATGAATCTGTGACGCACCCTTTCGTCCGGGTTGGTTTCTTGAGATTTCTTTTGTTACATTGTCACAAAATCTGTCAGTTAACCGCTCCTATGTCGGACTGACGTTGACCGTTCACGGAACGCGGTTTTAATAGTGAAGTTTCTCATGTTACCAGCTCCAGCGGGCATTTTCTTCTTTAGGTGTAAAAAAAACGTTTGATCGGCGTCATATACCAGAAGCTGAGTAAACTATTAAGAGACAGGAAACTTTCACTAGAATCAAAGAAGAGAGTAATAGATTGCCATGGGGTGACATTTCTTCAAGATGGCAGTGAATGCCGGACAATATCATCAAAGATAAAAGAGAGAATTTGAAGGGGCTGAAATGTGGTTCTACAGAAGGATGCTGTGGATATTGTGGACCGAGCATGTGAGCGCTGATGAGGTTTTGGAAAGGATGAAATCTAAAAGGAAATTAATATTAAGCATCAGGAAGAGACATCTAAATTTTCTTGGGACGTGCAATAAGGACGTGGGTTAGGAGAACATGATTCTAAAAAGGCAGA